>CM076686.1:138417469-138607469 GCA_038501925.1 Xenopus petersii | reverse complement strand
ATCTTGAGTCCGTGTGTGCTGCCATCTTGAGTCCGTGTGTGCTGCCATCTTGAGTCCGTGTGTGCTGCCATCTTGAGTTCGTGTGTGCTGCCATCTTGAGTCCGTGTGTGCTGCCATCTTGAGTCCGTGTGTGCTGCCATCTTGAGTCTGTGTGTGCTGCCATCTTGAGTCCGTGTGTGCTGCCATCTTGAGTCCGTGTGTGCTGCCATCTTGAGTCCGTGTGTGCTGCCATCTTGAGTCCGTGTGTGCTGCCATCTTGAGTCCGTGTGTGCTGCCATCTTGAGTCCGTGTGTGCTGCCATCTTGAGTCCGTGTGTGCTGCCATCTTGAGTCCGTGTGTGCTGCCATCTTGAGTCCGTGTGTGCTGCCATCTTGAGTCCGTGTGTGCTGCCATCTTGAGTCTGTGTGTGCTGCCATCTTGAGTCCGTGTGTGCTGCCATCTTGAGTCCGTGTGTGCTGCCATCTTGAGTCTGTGTGTGCTGCCATCTTGAGTCCTTGTGTGCTGCCATCTTGAGTCCTTGTGTGCTGCCATCTTGAGTCCGTGTGTGCTGCCATCTTGAGTCCGTGTGTGCTGCCATCTTGAGTCCGTGTGTGCTGCCATCTTGAGTCCGTGTGTGCTGCCACCTTGAGTCCGTGTGTGCTGCCACCTTGAGTCCGCGTGTGCTGCCATCTTGAGTCCATAGTGAAGCTCTGTAGTAAACATATTTCACCTATATATTGCTTAACATGTGTTCTGTAAGATTACCTTCTAGCTCGGCTTTCACCTGTATTTAGGACAATAGGCATTCTCCCCAAAACTCATCCTAATGGAATTCAGCCTGGATTTCCCTACCATTGCTCCAAGCTCCTCAGCCCCCCACAGTTTGGAAACCGCTGCACTAGACTGATCACACATAATTACTGTCATTTTATAATGTTGTTAGAGCATCAAGCATACATTCTGCTCCTGTAGACTGTAGTAATGAGCAGTATAGGAGAAATCACTGTACAAATACAGTAGACTTTGAAAGAAACAAACAATTGGTTTCAGACATGATCACTAACCACTGGGAAAGAATGCTCTGTTATACAGATAGCTAGAATCTCAGCTGCCATAAAGCAGGGCAGGGCTGCTGCTTACAATGGGGATCAGATAGGATCTGTGCAGCCACTGGGACAGAATGCTCTGTTATACAGATAGCTAGAATCTCAGCTGCCATAAAGCAGGGCAGGACTGCTGTTTACAATGGGGATCAGATAGGATCTGTGCAGCCACTGGGACAGAATGTTCTGTTATACAGATAGCTAGAATCTCAGCTGCCATAAAGCAGGGCAGGACTGCTGCTTACAATGGGGATCAGATAGGATCTGTGCAGCCACTGGGACAGAATGTTCTGTTATACAGATAGCTAGAATCTCAGCTGCCATAAAGCAGGACAGGACTGTTGCTTACAATGGGGATCAGATAGGATCTGTGCAGCCACTGGGACAGAATGCTCTGTTATACAGATAGCTAGAATCTCAGCCATAAAGCAGGACAGGACTGCTGCTTACAATGGGGATGAAAATGCTGTGTTACACAGATAGATAATAAACCAAGTCATGTTCCATAGCTAACCTCTAGAATAAAACAAAGGCCTTTGAGTGGCTACACTGGAAATATAAATCGCCAAATGTCTTCTCTCTGCAGATCATTCCACCTTGGAACCGAGGCATTTTGTGGATGAGAAGATAGTGAATGAACATCATATAGATTATATGTTCCTAGAGTGCATCCTGTTCATTACTGAGGTAAGGTTATATTGTATTACTAATACCCGCAGACTATAGCTAGTGTCCCACAAAGCTTGCAATCCCTACGTTTGTAGTTTACTGGCCCCCACTCACAGGGAGAATTAAGTTGTTTGCCTGAGGAACCAGTATCTTGTATTTAGTTTGATAGAAAGACAGAACACTGGTTTGTCTGCAAATAGGAATATACTTGTTTGTTATCCAGGACCAGCGTCATTGCTACATCTTCTATTGTAATCTGAATTGTCTGTGATGATAGTGACGGGGGGAGTCCTTGCTTAAGAGGTAATGCACCACTATTGTAGTAGGGTGACATATTGTATAGAGAGATGCCTGTAACATCCCATATGGCCAGACCCCAGAACAATTGCTGGATCCCCTTTCAGGAGCTACAGCTGCTCCTCTTTCTTTGCTTCTTGGCTCAGTCATTTACATTGCTCACTCTCTAGTGGTGCAACTGGCTCCAGGGAAGTAATGCAAATACATCAAGGCAGAGATTACCAAACTGTTAGGCTGCCCCTCTAGGGGGATCCAAAGCAGTGGGGGGAGCCTGAATGTCCGTTGATGTTTAGATATACGGTGTGAGTTTATCTGTGTCCTGGGTACCCCTGGAACTATAGCAGGGTGACTGTTACCCCAATGTTTCTATATATCTGTAACCTTGTTATGAGCTAAGGGGGCCCAGTCTGAAGGTCAAGTTAGGGGGAGATTTGGGGTGAGTGTTTATTTGTGCCCTGGGTACCCCTGGAACTATAGCAGGGAGATTGTTACCCCAATGTTTCTATATATCTGTAACCTTGTTATGAGCTAAGGGGGCCCAGTCTGAAGGTCATTTAGGGAGAGATTTGGGGTGAGTGTTTATTTGTGCCCTGGGTACCCCTGGAACTATAGCAGGGAGATTGTTACCCCAATGTTTCTATATATCTGTAACCTTGTTATGAGCTAAGGGGGCCCAGTCTGAAGGTCAAGTTAGGGGGAGATTTGGGGTGAGTGTTTATTTGTGCCCTGGGTACCCCTGGAACTATAGCAGGGAGATTGTTACCCCAATGTTTCTATATATCTGTAACCTTGTTATGAGCTAAGGGGGCCCAGTCTGAAGGTCATTTAGGGAGAGATTTGGGGTGAGTGTTTATTTGTGCCCTGGGTACCCCTGGAACTATAGCAGGGTGACTGTTACCCCAATGTTTCTATATATCTGTAACCTTGTTATGAGCTAAGGGGGCCCAGTCTGAAGGCCAGTTAGGGGGAGATTTGGGGTGAGTGCTTATTTGTGCCCTGGGTACCCCTGGAACTATAGCAGATGACTGTTACCCCAATGTTTATATAACTGCAACCTTATTACGACTCACCAAATGTTGGAATCCCGATGGTAAAACTTTCCCTTAAGGCAACAAACAATGGTGCAAGAAAATATCATTGATCGCTATGGTTTGTTACATACAACTGACTATAAAGCCATTTGCTGTGATTGATGTTCCTGTACTGGATATCACGGGTGCCCCTCCCTATAGGAGAGCTTCAAACTCGACTCTATGGTGACTTTTCTGGCCATGTGACCGCACTGTTGTGCAAACAAGTTGTCTCCTTAGTGACTTCATGGGGTGGAGAACACACAATGCAGCCCCTGGCAAATCTCTAGGTTGTTTTTTTTTACATACACAGCTCTATAAATAACGAAATGCTCCCCTTCTAATACCTCCCGTGTTCTTTATCATGCGTTTCTCTCGCACCACCGCTCATACAAATGGCTTTTGCGCGGGCCATTCCGGCAGCACAGGGGTTAACAGAACAAACCCGTTCAACCTGATAGAGTGAGCTCAGTGAGCTGTGGAGCAAGAACAAGGCACAGTGCGTGATGTGGGCTCTCAGCACAGTCTCTGCCTCAATCTGTCCTTCTAAATTTGGAGGAGAATTTCTCCTATTTTTTTTTCCTTTCCCAGAGAAGGGAGGGTTCATATTTCTGCTGGAAGGGAAGGAACTGACAGGAAGGGGTTGCTCTCATCTATCCCTCACCCCCCTCTCCCTCCTCTTACTGACTGAGGAACCATTTACAAAAGGCTCATTCTCTGGGGAGGGCAGAGTCAGGAACGCAGGGCCTGTGAGTAATTTCCTGCTCAATATGGCTTCTCTGACTCATACAATCCCCCTGAGGTTACTGAAAGATTGGCCCCTCTCTCGCTCTCTCCCCCTCTCCTTCCATCATGTGATAAGTCTCTCTCTACAGCCCGTACTCCTGCAGTCTCTCTCTGCCTATCTCCCTTTGTACATTCCCTTTGTCTTTAAGCAGACCCCTCGCTCTCTATCTCTCTCTCGCAGCCCATTTTTTCCAACCTATTTTTAAACCTTGAAGCAGAGAGAAAATGCTCTGCATCTCTGTTGGCACAGGCCGTTTCATAAACCACAGCACCACGTGTATAGTAAGCCCTAGAAGCCCAAAAAAAACCCAAAAAACGGGAAACAAATCAAAGGAAACACAATGTGAAGCAACTCTTTAAAGGGATATGGTCGTGCATCAGTGAATAGTGCTGCTCCAGCAGAATTCTGCACTGAAAGCTGTTTCTCAAAAGAGCTAACCGATTTTTTTAGATTTAATTTTGAAATCTAACATGGGACTAGACATATTGTCAGTTTCCCAGCTGCCCCAGTCATGGGACTTGTGCTCTGATAAACTTCAGTCACTCTTTACTAGGGATGCACCGAAATCCACTATTTTGGATTCGGCTGAACCCCCAAATTATTTGCGAAAGATTCGGCAGAATACTGAACCGAATCCTAATTTACATATGCAAATTAGGGGTGGGAAGGGGAAAACCTTTTTTACTGCCTTGTTTTGTGACAAAAAGTCATGTGCTCTCTCTCCCTGCCCCTAATTTGCATATGGTAATTGTCTGAATCCTGCTGAAAAAGCCAGAATCCTGTCTGAATCCCGAACGGAATCCTGTATTCATTGCATCTGTACTCTTTACTGCAATTTGGAGTGATATTCCCCCTCCATTTCCCTCCCAGCACATACCTCCCAACATTTTGGAAGTAAAAAGAGGGACAAATTTTTTTTTCTTTTTTTTTGACCACACCTCTTTCTGTGGCCACACCCCCTAATTACCATGTTCGTTTTACAAAATTTGGCAGGTTATGAAAGTTTGAAAATATTTCTCCTTATCTAAACTGTGTTTTTGTGTCTCAAAATTGTTACAAAGTATCTTATTTGCACCTGTTAGCTGTTCCGGGGTCTCTGCTAAAAGACAATTAAGTGAGAAACTTTGTTTCTTTTTCTGGCTGTTCAGTGCAGAGAATACAGGGACTTTCCAGTACAAATGAGGGACTGCGGGTTGAGCTGTCAAAAGAGGGACTGTCCCTCTGAAAAAGGGACAGTTCGGAGGTATGCCAGCAGCCTAACAACAAAACAATGTGAAGGGAACCAGATAACAGCTCCCTAACACAAGATAACAGCTGCCTGGTAGATCTAAGAACAGCACTCAATAGTAAAATCCAGGTCCCACTGAGACACATTCAGTTACATTGAGTAGGAGAAACAACAGCCTGCCAGAAAGCAGTTCCATCCTAAAGTGCTGGCTCTTTCTGAAATCACATGACCAGGCAAAATGACCTGAGATGCACCTACACACCAATATTACAACTAAATACACTTGCTGGTTCAGGAATGAGATTTTATATGGTAGAGTGAATTATTTGCAGTGTAAACAGTGTCATTTAGAAATAAAAACGACACCATAAAAATCATAAAAGAATCCCTTTAATATACACTCCCTGAACGTTTCACAATATCAGTAACATTCACAAATAAACTTTATTGTGAAACAGCAGCTTCCCCGCCAGATCTGCCCGTTTCACGAGTCGGAACCAGCAGAGCACAGAATATAAAGAGCCAGACAGACACTGCTTTCAAAAGCAATTACATAAAAACCGATTTATTTGATTTACAAGGCACAAAAAAAAAAGCAGGTTCCTCTTTAATGAATCTACACACAGGGTGGTCCTAAAACTCGGGTAGATGAACTGGGGGTCTGGTGGTGTCTCCCGTGACAGTGATAGATTTATAACCCATCTCTGTTTAATGCCAGTTTACATATGGCTGCCCTATGGCAGTTGGAATGACTATATAAGGAGCAGGGCTTTAACCTCTCTAGGAAAACTTTCTGTATGAAAATACATTTTTATTTACATCCTTTTTTTAAAAAAAAAAATCTTTATTTTGATTTGAAAATGTATATATTCCGTGTAGCTGCCATTTCTACTCTATAGGCACAGGCCTATCACAGTAACCCGGAATGTGTGGTTGAAGTCAGTGCTCGGCAACAGTTTTTAACAAAAGTCAACGTCCTGTTATACAGAAGGGGAAGTGGGGAGCACAATTGTCAGGTTATGACATCAGCAGCTCTCTGATGTCAGAAAGTGATAAATATAACCTGTACTTTCCTTCCCAGTGTCTTTCAGCAGCAGTACACTATACAATATACAAAGTATCATAACTGCAAAATGGTATGTGATAAATCTGTGACATTTATGAATGCTCACGACTTTCTCTAATAAGTTGCAAACAACCGTTTTGAAAACAAATTAAATCATACCCCCTACTGTGAAATAAAAGTAAATGAGGAGATATCCCTGCCTTGTATAGCTTAGTCTTTGCCTTTAGATGGACACAGAACTACTGCAGGGATCTACTCCAGCCTGCAGGCTTGTGCCACAGAACTCCTTCTAATATCCTTATCACTTACAGTAGGGGGTACATTATCCCTTATAATACATGAGTGATACTCAGAGTTCCCTGTATAACTCAGCCTGCAGCCTTGTGTCTTAATATGGTCACAGAACAACCCCTCAGTGACTTCTAATAGCCTTATCATTTACAGTAGGGAGTACATTATCCCTTATAATACACGAGTGATACTCAGAGTTCCCTGTATAACTCAGCCTGTAGCCTTGTGCCTTTATATGGTCACAGAACAACCCCTCAGTGACTTCTAATATCCTTATCATTTACAGTAGGGGGTACATTATCCCTTATAATACATGAGTGATACTCAGAGTTCCCTGTATAACTCAGCCTGCAGCCTTGTGCCT
The DNA here is from genome assembly GCA_038501925.1 of Xenopus petersii. Taxonomy (NCBI): domain Eukaryota; kingdom Metazoa; phylum Chordata; class Amphibia; order Anura; family Pipidae; genus Xenopus; species Xenopus petersii. Next base: position 138,600,615 of record CM076686.1, on the reverse strand, counting down.
TTATATGGTCACAGAACCCCTCAGTGACTTCTAATATCCTTATCATTTACAGTAGGGGGTACATTATCCCTTATAATACATGAGTGATACTCTGAGTTCCCTGTATAACTCAGCCTGCAGCCTTGTATCTTTATATGGTCACAGAACAACCCCTCAGTGACTTCTAATATCCTTATTATTTACAGTAGGGGGTACATTATCCCTTATAATACATGAGTGATACTCAGAGTTCCCTGTGCCTTTATATGGTCACACAATGTCTCATTAACAACTAATAGACAGTTCTACATGACCGTGGAAAGGGTAAATTATACTGACTAAAATGAGTGCAGTTGAAACCCAACTTAAATAAAGGAGATTGAACAGCACGATGGAGAATGTTCCCGCAGTTATTATAATGAGTTTATTATTGGCAGGGCCAAGATTGTTATGACTCAGAACACTAAGAATATCTCCCTGAAACACCAGATAAGTAACTTTGCCTTTCACATTCAAAGCAGGGCCAATAGGAAGAGCCAATAGGAAGGCACCAGCAAGAGAAAGATGCTCAGGTTGTTTCTTTTGATAAAGCATTGGGCTAATGAGTTATTAAACAAGTCACCAGCTCTTTATGTAATGGTTAATTGGTTAGACGTGAAGATAAATGGTGCATTTCTATTGGCTAATAGTTCCCTTCTTGCTTTCTATTGGCAGATGAAGACGGGACCTTTTGCAGAACACTCCAATCAGCTGTGGAACATCAGCGCTGTCCCTGCCTGGTCCAAAGTCAACCAAGGTCTCATTCGCATGTACAAAGCAGAGGTGAGGCAGCAAATGGTTAGGGGGGAGATCAAGTTCTCTTTACCAATATCTAATGGGCACTATAACACTGTATTAAAGGGATAGGTCACCATACAGAATCATAGTAACATTACAGTTGGTCTGGTTTTTAAAGGATTTACCTCTCATCGGCCGGAAATTTCAAACCTATCTGGTTGCTATGGGCAGTGACCCTGGCAACCAGTATACACCGGAAGTGCAATAATCGTTTATTGTTATTAACCATATCCCTCCCTCGAGGTTGTTAGCATTAGCAGCCAACCTATAATGCACCCCCCCAGATTGTGCATCAGTCGTGCTAGAGAGCAGCAGGGGCCACAAGCCGCAGAAGAGCCCTATATGTACCTTCACGTTGGGGCCCTGCATTGCCAGGGCCCACCTCTTCTCTAAATTCAACTTGACATGAGAACAAATGATGATTTAGGGGGTTATTTATCAAAGTCTGAATGCAAAAAAACTCGATACATTCGATATGTTTTTTACTATAAAATCGGAATTTTTCGTGGAAAATAAAAACTCTAATTTTATGAGATTTATTATACCCCAAGGATGGAAAAAGTCAGAATCAGAAAATCCTCCATCTCAGACCTGCCGAGGTTGTATATAAGTCAAAGGGAGAGGTATTTAGAAGTTGCTGTGGTCTGAGCTGGAATTAGCCCGAAAATCCAACTATTTCGGGTGAAAATCTGTGGAAAAAATGGACTTTCCAGGAAAAAGGTCCAAAAAATTGAGCGATTCTGGGGAGGGGGGAATCATACGATTCAGATTTTTGCTCAATTTTACAGAGTTTGTCCCCAATCTGGTTAGATTGTGCTTATTTAATAATAAATAAGGTCCATTTTGCTTGGACTTTTCTTGTTTAACTAATCAGAAAAAAATGGATTTTGATAAATAAGGCCGTTAGGGACAGATTTATCAAGGGTCGAATTTCTAATTAGAATTTTGAAGTTTTTTTTTTTTATGGCCAAAAATGTCAAATTCGACTAGGGAGTTCTCCAAATTCGATTCGAGTTTTTAAAAAAATTTGAATTTGAATTTTCTAGGTTTATCATGCTCATGCTAAAGAACTCGAATTTGACTATTCGCCACCTGAAACCTGCTGAATTGCTGTATAAGTCAATGGGAGAGATCCAGCGAATGATTTGGTGATGTTTGCAGCCTTCCTAAACTCCAATCGAGTTTTTAAAACGCGAATCAAATTCGATTGCAGTTTCCGGGTTGTTCCTATTCACCGATTGGTCGAATTTCATGGGAGTTTAAAAAAACCCTGCGTGAATTTGAAATTTGACCCATAATAAATGTGCCCCATCGTGTCAGCAGCAGAAGAGGGAATGGGGCCCTAATTGCAGAGGACTTGAAAGTCAGCAAACAGTGTAGCAAGGCAGCGGGAAAAGCAAACAAAATGGGTAGGGCACAAAGGAACAGGTTATATTGCCACTTTATATGGCCGAGAGCTGGAGTATTGTGTTGAGCCTGAGAAGTACTGCACTAGTAAATGCACTAGACAAAGCAGCATGTACATCAGCTATAAGAGAGAAACACACATAACAGATTACCCACTGCCAGATCTTTATAGAGCCCCAAATCCACTTTTATTTATTTATATTGGTCTTACTCGTCCGTCAGGGACCCGCTGTACTCACGGGGCCCCACTGCAGTCTGCTCCACCCACTATTGTGTCCGTACGTACAACCCATTGCAACTCTATCCTTCCTCTTCAGCTGGAGTTTGTCTGTAATACAATCATCCTCCCCGGAGGAGCCGTTTGTTATGCAGTTTCCTTGTTTGGTTTCCTTTCAGCAGCATTTGTGTGCAGTGCTGAAAGTCACCATTCCCTTATAGCAGGGTCCTGAACCGATTTATACCCGGGAACCGCATTCGTAGACGTAGAGATCCTCTCGTTTAGCGATGTCTCCGATATGCCCACATTAAAAAGGGTGATATCGGGCTGATCCGATCGTAGGCCTATCATAATGGATGTGATAAGGGTGGTCGGATCGCAGGACCGCATAGACGCACAGGATTTTTTAACCTGCCTGATCGAGATCTGGCCAACTTTGGGTCAGATATCAATCAGGGAAGCCCGTCGGAGGGCCCCATACACTGGCCAATAAGCTGCCGACTCGGCCTGTCGCCTACTTTTATTGGCCCGTGTATGGGGGGGGCCTTTAGGTAGCAACACAAGCGTGAAAAAAGTTCCTAGGTTTCTAGATAAGGGCTTTGATTGGCTATTAGTAGCCCCAGGTCTGGACTGGGAGTCAAAAATAGGCCCTGGCATTCCAAGTACTCAGAGGTCCAAATAGTGATCCACCAGCCCACTAAATAGGGATTGTCTATTGGACCTTACAGCAGCCCCTCTGGCATTTGCCAAAACCCACAAATTACCAGTCCAGGCCTGGGTAGCCCCTATGTGAACTGGCAGCCTACAGGAGGCTTCTGTTTGGCAGTACCCCTAGAGGCACATTTATTAAAGGTCGAATTTTGAAATCATGTGTATTTTTAAAAAACTTCCATAAATTCGACCAATCAAAATGTATTAATAAAATTGAATTGTTAAAACTCCAAAAGGTCCAAATTTCCCTAGCAACCATGCACTGATTTGAATAAGAGACTGGAAAATGAATAGGAGAGGACTGAATAGAAAGAGGAGTAATAAAAAGTAGCAATAACAATACATGTGTAGCCTTGCAGAGCATTTGTTTTTTTAGATGGGGTCAGTGACCCCCATTTGAAAGCTGGAAAGAGTCAGAAGAAGAAGGCAAATGATTCAAAAAAAGATAAAAAAGAAAAATGAAGGCCAAAGGAAAAGTTGCATAGAATTGGCAATCCTATAACATTCTAAAAGTTAAGGCGAACTACCCCTTTCAGCTTTTTAGCACTTTAAGCCTTTAAGAGGCACATTTATCAAACTCCCCTAAACTCCCATAAACTCATCAAGTTGAAATGTATCAATAATATCGAATTTTTAAAACGCGGACGAATTGAATCGACCCAAAAATTTGAATTGAATTTGATTAGAATTTTAAAAAAACTCGGTTCCAGTTTTTTATCTCCGAAAAAAAAAAACCTCGAATGTCAGGAAGGCTGCAAACAACTCCAAATCTATCCCTGGACGTCTCCCATTGACTTAAACAGCAACTCGGCAGGTTTATTTGCTTTTTTCTTCTGACGCTTTCCAGCTTTCAAAAGGGGGTCACTGACCCCGGTCTAGGAACAGATGCTCTGTAAAACTGCAAATTTATTGTTATTTTTTATTACTCTATTCATGCCTCTTCTATCCATATTCCTGTCTCTTAGTCATATCAAGGCATGGTTGCTAGGGGAATTTACACCATATCAACCGGATGGCTAAAATTACAAACTGGAGAGCTGCTGAATAAAAAGCTGAATAAGTCAAAAACCACAAATAATAAAAAATGAAAACCAATTGCAAATTGTCTCAGAATGTCCCTCTCTACACTATACTAAAAGTTAATTCAAAGGTGAACAACCCCTTTAAATGACGAGTAATGACAGAGAGGGGAGTTTGTCTCTGACCAAAGCTGATTTGCTCTGGATGGCAGCAGGGGTACCGCACAAATGTGGAACCTGCTGGGGTTTTCTTCGGGTGACTAATCTCCTCGAACTGCCTTCCAGCCAGCTAGAATGTAAATCGCCAGCAGGATGGCACTCGGAGCGCTTTGTTTTCCAAAGTCGCCCGAAGTTTCCTTGTGAGGCAACTTCAGAAAACGAAGCACTCCGAGTGCCATCCAAGGTTTTTCAGGGAGATTAGTTGTCCGAAGAAGAGTTGATTTGTCGCCGGGCAACTAAGGGTCAGGGCATATTAGTTGCCCGGCGACAAATCTCCTCTTCTTCGGACGACTAATCTCCCCGAACTGCCTCCCGCCAGCTAGAATTTAAATCGCCGGCGAGATGGCAATCATTGCACTTCGTTTTCGGAAGTCGCCCGAAGTTGCCTCACCAGGAAACTTCGGGCGACTTCGGAAAACAAAGCGCTCCGATTGCCATCCCACAGGTGATTGACATTCTAGCTGGCGTGAGGCAGTTCGGGGTTATTAGTCGCCCGAAGACGAGGAGATTTGTTGCCGGCAACTAATCTCTCCGAATCTGAGCATATCCTCTGACCTTTAGTTGCCCGAAGACAAATCAACTTTTCTTCAGGCAACTAATCTCCCTGAAAAGCCTAAATCGCCATGAATCTTCGTGTGTGTCTTTACCCTTAAAGGGCAAGTAAATGCAAAAAAAACCCACCAGGTAGGGAACTAATTTGTCAGGCAGCCCCAAAGTCAATAACCTTTCACCCCTTTGCTTCAGAAGACGTGTCTGCTCCATCTATCCTGCTGACCCCCTGTCCTTTGTGCTGTTCTGGGATTACTGTATGTGCCCGGCCTGGGGTCGCAGGAAAGATGCCACTGGCATACTTCATTGAAATAATAAAATAAAAACCTATGCTATCCCTTGCGCATGTCAATAGCAGTACCAAGTGCTTGCTTTCAGGTTCCCGTCTTTTAATAAAACCTCCCATTGACTTCAACAGGAGACGGAGGAAAGCGAGTTGTTTCGCTTGCAGTTGAGTCATAACCCCCCCCCCCCCATCGATCCAGTTAATACATTACCCATGGCGGTAAATGGTTAACAAGCAAATATGGCAAAAACACTACAGAAAAAGGGTTTTTTTTTCTGTTGCGGCTGTTGGATAAATGCCTTCCTTTGTGTTAACCCCCATCAGTGCCAGGGGCTAGCCAGCACATGTAGTCTATAGGATTAGCGAGAGGTTAAACGTTCCCAGTGAATCAGTTCTTCCTCCTGTACCCCCCCCCCCCCCATCCCACGCCGGCTACACATCCTGAGTGAGGTTCCACCCACATACCTCTGTAATCTGGGAGGCGTCTGTTATAAGTCTGTCTGTCTCCTTCCTGCATCCAGACTCTCTGACTAACCACACTCAGCCCAGGTGCTGGCAACAGCTTTGTGTTTTTATAATATAGTGAATAAAGTACCCCCGATTGTTAATTATAAGGATATTATAAGATACCTCGAGTTTCATAACCTTCGGCTTCATGTTTTTATAACATAGTGAATAAAGAACCCCCTCTTGTACAATATAAGGATATTATAAGTTACCGTGGATTGGCATGACGTTCAACTTCGTGTATTTATAATATAGCGAATAAAGTACCCCCTCTTATACAATATAAGAATATTCTAAATTTCCAAGGAGATCCATAACCATAGAATTCACTTTGGAGTTCCATGACCCTCGGCTTCGTGTTTTTATAATATAGTAAATAAAGTACCCCCTCTTAGAGTCCTGCAGCGGGTCGGGAACCCTGTGGGTTGCGAGTAGACGTTCTGGGTGCGGGTATAGGTGTGGTTCAGGGGGTTTGGTGGTCGTCCGTGTCGGGCCGCGGGTCTTCTCAATAGCCGTTTTTTCTGATCACGCCTACTTCCAATGATGTCCAGTTTACAATGACAGCACTTCCTGATTCTTGATGGTCGGGGGTCTGGGTTGCGGATAAGGTACTTGCAGGTCGGATAGTGGGTCCGATCGGGAAAGAATGCGGGTTGCGAGTCCAGGTTGCTGGTACGGGTCGGGTACGGATTCCAAAAAATGGACCTGCACAGGACTCTACCCCCTCTTGTAAAATATAAGGATATTATAAGATACCCCTCTCCGAGGTGACTTCTAATATCCTCATATTTTGCAACGGGGGGGTAATTTATTTATTATATATAATACACAAGAAATAACATCACTAAGCTCCGATTATAACCAATGACATCACTAAGCTCCGATTATAACCAATGACATTGCTAACCTCGATTATAACCAATGATACATAAAATCAAGCGCACACAGAAAGGGGCGGAGCTACTTCTAATTTACGCCACGGTGTCCGGCTTGGCGGCATTTATTAAACCAGAGCTGCTTTGCATTATAACAGGGAGCAGACTGCCTCCATATGTGCTTTTGCTCTTCGCTACCCCCCTTTCAACTGATCATGAACGTTATCATAAATGTGGGCCCTGCTTGCACCCCTTCCAGTACCCCAGGCACCCAGTTCAAGAAAACAGCACAAACTTTGTGGGTTTGATTGGGAGGGTTGTTTGCTCAGCCAGGCCCAGAGTCTCTGGGAAGCAGTGGGAACTTTCACCCCTACTGGAATTCCAGCCAGCCGATCCGGGAACTCCCGCGTTCTCCCTCCTGACATCGGCAGGACCAGCCACTAAAAGCCTGGAAGGATATTGGGGGCCCCCCATTAGGCTTTGTTTCTCCCGGCCTGTTGTTTGGCGCTGCTGATCTATACCCAATGTTATTAAAAGGTAAAAAAGATAAATCTATAGAATGGCCGGTATTTTTTTCCAGAAATGGTGGCCGGGGTAGAGAACCTAAATAACACTCCTCCAGCTGTTACAGCCTACAACTGCTAGCAGCCCCCACAGCCTACTGGGAGTCGTAGTTAACAAGGGCTACAAAGCGTACGATCCTGTTCATTGAGTTATAACTACACTAGGGATGCACCGAATCCACTATTTTGGATTCGGCCAAATCCTTCACGAAAGATTCGGTCGAATACCGAATCCGAAAAATGCAAATGAGGATTTGGATTCAGTTTGGCCAGGCAGAAGGATTCCGAATCCTGCTGAAAAAGGCTGAATCCCAAACCGAATCCTGGATTCGGTGAATCCCTAAACTATATTGAGCTATATCATGTGATTATTATTATTACCTGGTATTTTTTAGGGATACACCGAATCCAGTATTCAGTTCGGGATTCAGCCTTTTACAGCAGGATTCGGGCTTATCCTTCTGCCCGGCCAAACCGAATCCGGATAGGGGGAGAGAAATCGCATGACTTTTTGTCACAAAACAAGGAAGTAAAAAAATGTTTTCCCCTTCCCGCCCCTAATATACATACATCTTTCGCGAAGGATTCAGAGGTTCAGCCGAATCCAAAATAGTGGATTTGATATATCCCTAGTTTTTTTTTAGAAAAGGGGAAGGGAATGAGACACAAGTTATGAAGAGAATGACGAGTAAGTGGGTGGAAGCTGTAACATGCACATAGAATAGAAATCTCACAATATAAGACTGATTAGTAATTAATACAGATAATTACTACATGGCAGCACAGAAACCAGTGCAATTAGCATCAGAATTTAATAATCAGCAAACCTGTAGCATCAGCTTATATTACAGCCAGGGAAGCTCATTTTCTGCTGGATAATTAGTGATGACCCCTAAGCTTAGCTTCTCAACAGCCAATCAGAGCCCACTGAGCATGTGAGTGTCACAGACACTTTCCAAGATGGTGACCCCCTGTGACAAGTTTGAAGTCCTGGATCATTGCTGCTATTGACAAGCTGAAACTTTAGCCTCGTGCAATAAGTTCACTATATAAAATATGGCATTTTTAGCCACATTAATTTTTAGGGTTTAGTTCTCCTTTAAATGAGGCGTTCCTCTTAATAAGGGTTTTGCCTTCTCCGATACCATATGACACATACAAATAGAGTGATGGGCAATTAGGAGGGGCCTGTAAGAAGGTTATGAGGTAGAATTTGCTCTTTCCGATTCACTTCCATGATGTGACACAGAAACCGTGGCTAAATGGGAGGGGCCTATTTTTTAAGAATATACGGACAGAACCTTGATATGTGTTTCCATACCTCCCAACATTTTGAAAAATTTTCCCGTGTGTAGTGCGACAAACATTTTTGGACCGCATCCATTTTAAGACCCCCCTAAATATCACACCCTTTTTACAAAACTTGGCAGGTTATTAAAATTTGAACACGTCTGTGGTTTTTATGTTATTACAGTTTTGCTAATGAAAGTGAATTGCCCTTTAAGCTGCAAGTCACCGTTTCCCCCAAGAGACCCGCTTATCTTAAATTGTTACAATTGGTTCTTTGCTTGTCTCAAATTGTTACAAATGTGCCTAAGTGCAGGCACTGAGTATCCTGGGCTCTCTGCCAAAAGCCAATTAAGTTTTAGAAACGTTGTATCCTTTTCTGGCTGCTCAGTGCAGGAGATGAAAGAAAAAGTCGGGACATTTCAGTAACAATCCGGGACAGTTAGGAGGTATGGATTTGATCACCATCTGCCCACTTCTCTGTCCTGTGCAGGCCACACTGACCTCAGTTGAGTGAATTGTTATTAATAACCTGGGCTTGTTTAATGTCCCCAGTCGTGAAGGAAGCCTTGATCATTTACCGGATGCTTTTTGTCTTTTGTCATCCCACCCACCTCCCACCCACATCCAGAAAGCTGCAAAATATGAGCAGCCCTGTACCCATAGAGGGTTAATGTTGCTGGGAGCGCAGCTGTGGTTCTGCCCATGTCTCCCCCCACAACAAACACACATGTGGAATCTTCCTTAGTGGGAAACTTCCTGCAGGGACAGAGCCCTCCACCCACAGCCTCCTCCCTCCTGCTCCTTCCTGTGCCCCACTAGTCCCACCCCCTGACCAAAACCTACACTTCACTTCCTTCCTTCCTTCCTTCCTTATAGGAATTATCATATCCACATTTAATATTCCTTATTATATACATCACTGCCCTAACCCTATCTATCTATATGTTAGTAGGAGCTGCCATAGTACCTGCTTTAGCTTAGGCTCTCTCTATGGGCCTCAACTAAGTAGTATTAAGAGGAAAATAGGTCCTAGGCCTACAGAGAATGCATCTGCAACAAACACACGTGTGTATATATATATATATATATATATATATATATATATATATATTCTGCAGACACGAGAAGAAACGATACTCATTCTGGTATGCAGGCCATAAGCTTTGAAGGCAGATAAGCCAATAGAAATGCGTCGGCTGCTTGGGGTTATTTCGGCTGATCTGGATATTTCTGTTGGCGGGGGGAGATCATCAGCACATGTATCCGTGTGACACTTTTCAGAGTCCAGAGCCAACGAGGGGTAGGGATACGTTGCCATTTCCTCTCCGAGCTGAAGGCGCAGTCTGTTCCCAGTTCATCCCAGTAGTGAATGTGCTGAGCTGAGTTGTACTGGCCTGCACCGTTCTGTCCAATCAAAGCAATGGCTTCCTAAGCTCTATTCTCTTTAACCACTTACAGACCATAGAATGTATAGTGCTGCTTGTCAAGGTCCTTATTGCCACATGCTGCTGATTCTACGTAGCTGAACCTTCCCTCCTGCCTAGCTCTCTCTGAACCTTCCCTCCTGCCTGCACTCCCTCACTACCTGCACCTTCACTCCTGCCTGCACTCACTCACTACCTGCACCTTCACTCCTGCCTGCATTCATACTACCTGCACTTGCCCTACCAGCACCTTCCCTGCTACCTGCACCTTCCCTTCTGTCTGAACTTACACTACCTGCACCTTCCCTCCTGCCTTTACTCATAATACCTGCACCTTCCCTGCTGCCTGCACTCTCACGCTACCAGCACCTTCACTCCTGCCTGCACTTGCACTACCTGCACTTTCCATCCTGCCTTCACTCTCGATACCTGCACCTTCCCTCCTGCCTGCACTCATAAAATCTGCACCTTCCCTCCTGCCTGCACTCATAATACCTGCACCTTCCCTCCTGCCTGCACTCATAAAATCTGCACCTTCCCTCCTGCCTGCACTCATAATACCTGCACCTTCCCTCCTGCCTGCACTCATAATACCTGCACCTTCCCTCCTGCCTGCACTCATAAAATCTGCACCTTCCCTCCTGCCTGCACTCATAATACCTGCACCTTCCCTCCTGCCTGCACTCATAAAATCTGCACCTTCCCTCCTGCCTGCACTCATAATACCTGCACCTTCCCTCCTGCCTGCACTCATAAAATCTGCACCTTCCCTCCTGCCTGCACTCATAATACCTGCACCTTCCCTCCTGCCTGCACTCATAAAATCTGCACCTTCCCTCCTGCCTGCACTCATAATACCTGCACCTTCCCTCCTGCCTGCACTCATAAAATCTGCACCTTCCCTCCTGCCTGCACTCATAATACCTGCACCTTACCCCCTGCCTGCACTCCTACTACCTGCATCTTCCCTCCTGCCTGCACTCCTACTACCTGCATCTTCCCTCCTGCCTGCACTCCTACTACCTGCATCTTCCCTCCTGCCTGCACTTATACTACCTGCACCTTCCCCCCTGCCTGCACTCTCTTGCTGCCTGCACCTTCCCTCCTGCCTGCACCCACATCTGATGCATGCAATGTGGAGGTGCCACAATTTTTTTTTTTTTTTTGTTGCTGTTGGTCCCAGCAGGGTTACCTTTCACCACTGGGTACTTGTACATTATTCATATTCCATCTGTGCCTTTATATTGCTCTGTGCCATGCTGTAGGCTGTACCGTAGCATCGTACATGCAATAAATGTAACACTTCCTAAACTGTAAAGCCCCACTTCCTACTGTCTGTAAAGTAGTAAACTAATTAATCTAGTACTTTCCCTTTCATTATATTGACTAGGCAGGCCGGGCCCAGTTTGCACTGAATAAGCTGCCAAATAAATCCCTGCCTTTTCATATGGAACTTGTACTAATGACTTGGTCACTGTCAGGTAGAGACTCAGTCCTTCAGCTTTGTGGATTTACAGGGCGCTACACACCAGACAGAAGCATGGAGATACAGTTAACTTGATTTATTTCCGCCTTGTCTTACTCATCTTCCAGTCTTACATTCTAGTAACTGCCTGGCTGCTCTGGGGGTGCTAGACCCCTCACTTCCACCGCAGTATGTATTATCATCCTCTTCATCAGCCTTTTTACTTTCCTTTTCTCTCTGCAGTGTTTGGAGAAGTTTCCAGTGATCCAGCACTTTAAGTTCGGCAGCCTGCTGCCCATCCAGCCTGTCAAATCTTAAAGGATCCAGGCCAGCGCGGAAAGCACATTGCTCCACCTCCAGCACCCCGGGCCCATCTTCCACCGCCCTCATCTTCTCCCCAGTCACCGACCCGGGGGCCCTTCTTTGTATTTAAATTCTTAAGCCTGGAAGGATCCTACTGGGACTCTGTGGAACACATTTGGGGAGAGGAGCGAGGGACAGGAATCCGTTGGCTTTAGCAATAGTACATGCTCTTGTCTCTGTGTATATGAATTGAGGGTACGTAATGGGTTGCTCTAGGGGTCTGTTTCTTTATCTTCACATCTGCTTCTACTTTACAGGATTGGAGCCTTTGGCTCCCAACTGCAGGCATCCCACCGCCAGCCTAAATTTGCCCGATTCTCTGTAAAATCAGCCCAGCCTGCACTGCTCATGTGACAAGGTCTTGGGTTTCTTAGCCAGTTCTAGAATGCTCCATTTCTCCTGCACTATTCCAGCAGACACACGTAGGTCTTTTTTTATTTTCATTTTTGCCTCTGCCAGTGTCCTAAAAGCACACAGAATTCTCTAAACCAGCTTCTGATATTGTTGTTCTGCTGTGAGCTAAACACAGAGTTCTAGTCTCTACTACAATCTATAGGCCGGGTCAGGCAGACTGAGTTAATAAAATTCCAAAACCCTCATTGCTCTCCTGTCTCTTATGTAAGCACAAGGATTTGTTGTTTAGAAATGGCAGCTCATCTGTCTGCCTAGTTAGATGTAGCCTGTATGGTCACATATCTCCTCAGTGACTTCTAATATCCTTATCATTTACAGTAGGGGGCACATTATCCCTTATAATACATGAGTGATACTCCGAGTTCCCTGTATAACACAGCCTGCAGCCTTGTGCCTTTATATGGTCACAGAACAACCCCTCAGTGACTTCTAATATCCTTATCATTTACAGTAGGGGGTACATTATCCCTTATAATACATGAGTGATACTCAGAGTTCCCTGTATAACACCTGCAGCCTTGTGCCTTTATATGGTCATAGACCATATGAGGATGGGTTGATAGGATAATCATATCTGTTGAAAGATATTTAATCCCTGTAAGTGGAAAGAGTTATCTTAAAATTTCTCTTTCCTTACTTTATTTTAATAGGCCCATTACAATTCATAGTCTAGGCCTGTCAGGCTGTTCATGAATCCCAATATCAAACCCTTACCCTTCCGATAAATAGGCATTTAAGGGTCCATTCTCACGGGCGTCTGAAGCTGCACTCCCCTGCGTTCTGCCGCAGGGGAGCGCAGGAGTAGACACGCTGAATTTTCAATGCGCCTGTACTCACACAGACGCATGTAAGTGCCGAACGCAGGTTGGGGCGCAGCATGTTGTATTTTACCTGCGTTCGGCGTTCTCGTGCTTGTCACTAAACTCAGATATATAGCAGCAGATTTACTAATGTAGGTACTAAATTGCACCAGTGCAGTTGCCTACAGTAACCAATGATCATTTAATTCCAAACAGGCTGCTGCTATTGGGAATAAAAGCAAAAATCTTTTGGATAAATGGATAAAGCTGGAGAGACACTGACCAATATTAACTAATGACTGCCCTACAGACCAAGCCTATCATTTGAAAATACTTCTAAATACTTGTAAATCTTTAATAGTTGGGAGTTGCTCTCCAGCCCGTGCTGCTGTTAAGGAAGTTAATTCTGCACAAAGCTCTGGTGCTGATGGAGTTAAATTCCAGTTTGCTGCATAGATTTTTTTCCCCTGAGTGTTGAGTGGAAGGATTTTCTGCCTTTTGCTAACTCCAGTCCCTGCAGAGAATATGGTGCTGCCACAGCATTGCCCCCCCCCCCCCAGTAAGTCTATATCCTGGGAACGTTTTCCTGTGTTCGTTAGCAGACCCCCCTCCAAGACTGACACCCACTAACTGTCAGCAGCTGTGCACAACCCTCTCCCAGACACCCTGTGCTCCGGAGGTGTCTCTTCAAACTACAGCTCGTTGTATTCACACAGAACCAGAAAAAAAATGTGTTTTCTCAACCTAAACTAACCCAAAGTGCCCAGTTTAAACTAATGGTTATGCTCCGTCCCATCCAGCTCCTGCTCCATGCACAACTTTTCTTTCAAGCTCTCTAATCGTCTGGCAGAGATTGATCGGACAGGTTAAAAAATTTCTGTCGGCTGAGGATAATATACATGCAGAGGTATTGCCGATAGTATGATTTTCAGAGGGAGACTGTCACCAGCTAAAAATCGGACTTAACTTTTGTACGATTGCTGTCAGGGGCAGAACATCGGCTCATCTGTTTGTACTTTATTTGATCGGAATGGTTAGTGGCAGGTCGGGAGATGGGGGAAGTCCGATCGTACATTGATTCGTACGATGGGATCTTTGCGTCTGTGCCAGCTTAAGTCAGTTTCTGTAGCAAACACAAGGTTTCCCAATTCAGCAAAGATGGTGCCTCCGTTTAGCAGATTGGGTGAGCCTAAATTCTCCAGATTTTGCTTTAATAACCACCTTGCCCTCCCTATCTTGCTCTGCCCCACTGGCAGTCCTGTAGCAAAATTATTTTGGACCCACTAAACTTGGGAAATAAGACATTTTTCATCCTGGGCACCCTAGTAGTAACTACCCTAGTAGTCTCAGAGTCTGCTTCTTCTATAGTTACACCCCTAGCAACGAGGGTGCAGCACCCTAGTAGTCTCAGAGTCTGCTTCTTCTATAGTTACACCCCTAGCCATAAAGATACAGTACCCTACTAGTCTCAGAGTCCGCTTCTTCTATAGTTACACCCCTAGCCATAAGGATACAGCACCCTACTAATCTCAGGGTCTGCTTCTTCTATAGTTACACCCCTAGCCATAAGGATACAGCACCCTACTAATCTCACGGTCTGCTTCTTCTATAGTTACACAAACCTAGCCATAAGGATGCAGCACCCTAGTAATCTCAGAGTCTGCTTCTCCTATAGTTACACCTAGCCATAAGGGTACAGCACCCTAGTAATCTCAGGGTCTGCTTCCTCTATAGTTACACCCCTAGCCATAAGGGTAGAGCATCCTAGTAGTCTCAGGGTCTGCTTCTTCTATAGTTACACACCTAGCCATAAGGATACAGCACCCTACTAGTCTCAGGGTCTGCTTCCTCTATAGTTACACACTTAGCCATAAGGGTACAGCACCCTAGTAATCTCAGAGTCTGCTTCCTCTATAGTTACACACCTAGCCATAAGGATACAGCACCCTACTAGTCTCAGGGTCTTCTTCTTCTATAGTTACACACCTAGCCATAAGGGTGCAGCCATACAATTCACATTAACTGCCTTATAGCCAATGGCCATAAAACGTGTGTTGAAACTACAACCACCAGCAGACTTTGCGATTATGAGTTGTTGCCCAAGCAACTGAAAGGGGCTTACTGGGAGTTCTACTGTAGTTCAGCCTCAGCTGTAGGAATAAAGGGTGGCACCATGTGATTTGTACCTGCACAAAGAACATTTTTTGACCCTCATTTAAGCCCCTTAAAATACCCTTTTTCACTGTTCCTGTCCCTGAAATTGGATCATTATCTCAATAATGTCATGGGGGGGGGAGGCAATACAAACAGCGACACACACAACTGCTGCAGATGGAAGCCACGGTCTCTGCCGGAGAGAGCCAAATCTAAATTGTGCAGCCGCACCTTCAGGCAGCTGAAGATCAGGCCAGTTGAGCAATCATTGGGATCCTGCCAAAGGCCGTGCTTAGTAACCAGAATTCCCCACCTTCCTCGCACAGCACTTGCTCCGGTGCCGGTATGAGCGCCGTTCCCACTTTTGTGATCTGCATCCAGCCAACCCAAGCTCAGCTCAGACTGTTATGCCGTAAGGCAAACACATTTGGTCTCTGAACAATGCTGCTCTCTGTGTTCAGCCCTGAATGAGTCTTCTTTTTCATTCAGGAACCCAAGGGCTCCTTATGTTCTGAAACAGAACCATAATTTACCAACAGACCCAGATGCAGTTTAGGTGACCCCCCCCCCCCCTTTTCTTGCAAATCTCTAAAGCAAAACCTTGGGTACTATCCTACTATTATAGTGTGTCAGTGTCACTTACATGACAAATACATTTACTTATTATCACTTACGCTCATCACACCACACGCAGGGTTTACCGTTGCCCAGGAAAACCACTTTCCCTTTGACTCTGCCATATGATTTCCTGGCTAGCTGTCAGCTTGCCCAACATCCTGCATGGTGTATCTGGGGCTGGTAATGCGGGTGCAATGGCACTAGGAAAGTAATGCAGTATAATGTTCTGTGACCCGGGACAAAACAGACATTGTGGGGTATCACGGGGCTGCCAGAACAATAAACCCCCAGCTCTCTGCAATATATTAAAAATAAATATATTATTATATATAAATTTACTATGGATAGTATGAAATATTGAATGAATGGACTCTTTAAACCCATCCATGACTCCCTTGTTCAACTTCTCTGTTACAGGTGTTGTTCACTTTTGAGTTAACTTTTAGTATGATGTAGAGATTGATATCCTGAGACAATTTGCAATTGGTTTTCATCTTTTATTATTTGTGGTCTTCGAGTTATTTCGCTTTTTATTCGCCAGTTTGCAATTTCAGCCATCTGGTTGCCAGGGTCCAAATTGCCCTAGCAACCATGCACTGATTTGAATATGGGCCTGGAATATGAATAGGAGAGGCCTCACTATAAAGTTGAGTAATAAAAAGAACAATATATTTCTAGCCTTACAGAGCATTTGTTTTTTTTTTAGATGGGGTCAGTGACCCCCTATTTGAAAGCTGGAACAAATCAAAAGAAAAAAGGAAAATCATTAAAAAAAAAAACTATTTTTAATAGTTGCTAAGAATTGGTCAGTCTACGACGTATTAAAAGTTAACTTGAAGTTGAGCCACCCCTTTAAATTGCATCTATCACATACAGATTGGTTGTAAATAACACATAATTATTTGTTAAGGAAAACTAAACCCCACAAGTGAATATGGCCAGGAATGGTGTATTTTATATAGTGAACTCACTAACAGCTCAGAGGCTCAACAGCCCTATAATATTAATGATACAGCCCTTCAAATTTATCCCCAGCCGCTCCCCATCATGGATCTCTTGTTAGGCATCTATTGTGTGTCAGCGACTCTGCACATGCTCAGTGAGTTCTGGGCTGCTCGTGAGAAACCATCAAGGAAAAAATGAGTTTCATCAGGACTAGTTTCTGAGCTGCCATGTAATATGAATCATTAATTACTAATTATATATATATATATATATATATATATATATATATATATATATATATATATATAT
The DNA here is from genome assembly GCA_038501925.1 of Xenopus petersii. Lineage (NCBI taxonomy): Eukaryota > Metazoa > Chordata > Amphibia > Anura > Pipidae > Xenopus > Xenopus petersii. Next base: position 138,583,664 of record CM076686.1, on the reverse strand, counting down.
AAAATCAGATATAATCACTATTTAAGGCTTTGGCTGAATCCTTTGTAAAAGATCTGGCCGAATACCAAACCGATTCCAAACCCTAATTTGCATATGTAAATAAGGGAAACAATGGGGAAAGAGAATTGTGTGCGCACAGTGCGTGGTGAAAACATTTTTTTTACTTTCTTGTTTGTATGATGAAAAGTCACGTGATTTTTTGGAGTCGGATTCAGTTCAGCCACTTGGATTCTGGCAAATCAGGATACTGCTGAAAAGGCCAAATCCTGGATTCGGTGCATCTATATATATATATATATGTATAGAGTGTATTGTGAGTAGGGATGCACCGAATCCAGGATTTGGCCTTTTTCAGCAGGATTCGAATTCGGCCAAACCGTATCCAAATCCTAATTTGCATATGCAAATTAGGGGCAGGGAGGGAAATTGTATGACTTTTTGTTACCAAAACAAAAAAGTCACCAAAACAAGGAAGTAAAAAATGTTTCCCCTTCCCACCCCTAATTTGCATATGCAAATTCGGATTTGGTTTGGTATGTGGCTGAATCTTACGCTAAGGATTCAGGGGTTCGGCCGAATCCTAAATAGTGGAAACTCCCACCACGTGCATGCGCGAAAGCTGCAACTGCTGATTGGGCAATTGGGGGAGCAGGTCTGGGCTGGTGAGAGCCCACCGAGTTTTTTCCCGGTGTCCGACCCTGTCTGTGCCCATAGAAACCACAGCCTTTTAGCAGGGAAGATCAGTGCCTCCGAATATACCCCCCTGTCTTCTTTCCTGCAAATGCTCTGGGCTGTTGCTAATTACCTGAGCTTAGAGACCCACCCACAATTAGGGGATCTTCCCTGCTAAAAGGCTGTGGTTTCTATGGGCACAGACAGGGTCGGACACCGGGAAAAAACTCGGTGGGCTCTCACCAGCCCAGACCGCTGCTCCCCCAATTGCCCAATCAGCAGTTGCAGCTTTCGCGCATGCACGTAGTGGGAGTTTGGATGTTTATTATTATTATTATTATTATTAACATGTATTTATATAGCGCCAACATATTGCGCAGCACTGTAAAGTAAATGTGATTATACAACTACATCACACAAATTACATATATAGAATATATGGAGTAACAGACATCACAATCAATACAGGTACAAAAAGGTGAGGAAGGCCCTATGCATAGGCATACAGTCTAAAGGGGAGGGAGTAATACACAAGGTGTGGGAGTGGGCAAGATCGAAGTAAGTGGGTGAGAAATGTGGTATTGTATGTGGTGTTGCGTTTGGTAGTTAAGCGGAGTGAGGGTAGGCTTCTCGAAAGAAGTGCGTTTTCAGAGATTTTTTGAAAGTAGAAAGGGTGGGAGAAAGTCGGACAGACCGTGGGAGAGCGTTCCAGAGGAGAGGTGCAGCCCTTGCAAAGTCTTGAATGCGAGCATGTGAGGAGGTTATGAGAGAAGAGTTGAGTAGGAGGTCAGTAGAGGAGCGTAGTAAGCGAGTGGGTGAGTATGTAGAGATGAGTTCAGAGATGTAGGGTGGAGCAGAGTTGTGAAGTGCTTTGAAAGTCAGTGTCATTAATTTGAATTTGATTCTGAAAGGTAACGGAAGCCAGTGCAGGGATTGACAGAATAGCGAGGCAGAGGAGGAGCGGTTGCTGAGGTGTATGAGCCTCGCAGCAGTGTTCATTATGGACTGGAGAGGTGACAGTCTCTGGAGGGGGAGGCCAATTAAAAGCAAGTTACAGTAGTCTAGACGCGATATGATGAGAGAGTGAATAAGAATTTTGGCAGCGTCTTGGGTGATAAATGATCGTATTTTGGATATGTTCTTTAGGTGGAAGTGACATGATTTGATAAGTGACTGGATATGAGGAGTGAATGACAGGGCAGAATCTAGGATAACCCCAAGGCACCGGGCCTGGGGAGAGGGGGTGATAGTGGAATTGTTGACTATGATGGATACTTCGGGGATGCTACTGGTGTTATTTGGAGGAAAGAGAACCATTTCAGTTTTGGAGAGGTTTAGTTTAAGGTAGCGTTGCGACATCCAGGTAGAGATAGCGGACAGGCAGGAGGAGACGCGAGTTAGGAGTTCTGGGTTGAGATCAGGAGATGAGAGATAGATCTGAGTATCGTCAGCATAGAGGTGGTAGTGGAAACCGTACGAATTTATTAATTTGCCAAGGGCGGAAGTATAGAGGGAGAATAGTAATGGTCCCAGGACAGAGCCTTGAGGAACTCCAACAGAAAGAGGTAGGGGAGAAGATGATGCTCCATTGTAGGAGACACTGAAGGAACGATTGGTGATGAATGTTGAAAGGGGTCCCCTGTGACTGCCAGGAGGGCCCTTCATTTTGCAGCCGCAGTGGTCCCCCAATTCTCCAGTCCGGCCCTTTGCACAGAAATAATGTGTAGATACTCTAAAATAAGACATGGTGTTATTCTCAGGAGACACCTAAACAAGCCCAAAGCCAGGCAGGCTCTATGAGTCGGCTCAGACTTATTGGTGGTTGCCTTCAGCAGAACAACTGACTAAACATTGCTGGTGCCAGTAAGGCTGCAGAGGAGACAGAAAGCAGATGTGCGCAGGTGCAGAGCCTTTACAGGGGTAAGCCAATTGCTCTGCTGAAGACAGCTGGTTATCAGTGAGCCTGAGCTTTGCAACTGTTTGGGAACCCATAGTAAAAAAAAAATGCACACAGACGTTGGAATAACAATGCATTGTAATTAATTATCAACATTAATAAAGTGAAAAAGTGACGTCTATCAGAATCAGATGCAGCACTGATGCACAACGAGGACAAGGGGGCGCCGGACTATAGGAGTGCATATGTTTTGCATAAGGATACAAGGAGCTTTGGCTAAACAAAGGCCTGTATGTATGTTTATGTATATATATGTGTGTGTATGTGTGTGTGTAGTAACATCACGGGAATTACAGAGCCCCATGCCAGCTTTTTACATAGCACAAATGTGCCATGAGCTACCAGGGCTGCCATAAGGGGGTTACAGGGGGGACAGTGGTCCTGGTTCCTGTGCAGGTCCAGATTTGTGGAAAGGCCACATAGACCCAGTCCTAGGGCGGCAGGATTTTAGGGGGGGCGACATACTGCCCAACCACACCCACATTGGTTCAAAAACACTGGGGATGCACTGGAGATACGATCATTTTTTAAATCCACATTGCTCCGGTCCAGATGATGAAAGTTTGCACAAATAAAGGGGAGGGGACAGGGGTGACAAACGGCAGTGGGCCTAGGGGTGCACACTTAGGGTTGGCACCTTTTCTAGAAAAAAATTCCTATATAGTTATCTTTTTTCCCTATTAATAACATTGGGATGAGCCATCATTTTTACCGGCCAGGCCAGTAAAATACCCCTACGCACACTATGTAAATCTGGCCCTGGTCCTGTGGGTTTTTGTGGTTTAGGGGGGTCCTGCCGTGCCGCACTTACTTGTTCATCCAGTCCCCCCTGCTGTCAGAGAGCTACAGACTTCAGAAGAGAGGGTGGGAGCTTAAACGCCATCATCATTTTCAAGCTAGCAACTTTTCTTTACTGCCGATTGGTCACTGAAGTCTAAGTCCTGCATGGGGATTGGATAGGCTGGAGGGGGAAGTTCAAACTTGACCCATCCAATCCTTGTGCAGCTGTATCAGGACTTAGACTTCAGTGACCAATTGGCAGTACAGAAAGAGCCAGTGTCGAACTGGGACACCAGGGGCCCACCCAAAACCAGGGGCCAACTCTCAGTACTATTATTCTTCCTTTCCTCACTCAACCTCTATTCTCCTAGTCTCTTTTCTTTATATACTAAAATATATTATTATATCTATTTAGCCTCTTTTTCTCATAGAAATAGGGAATGACCAATAAATAGGCCAAGTGTTTAGCAGCATGAGGGGCAACTGACACCTGGGCCCACTGGGACTTTTCCTGGTATCCCTGTGGGCCAGTCTGACACTGAAAAGAGCTCTCGCCCTCCCTTCTGTAGTCTGCTTTTCCCTCACAGCACTGTGGGCTGTTTTTTTTTATTAATACGTAGGGGGAACCCTGGCCACTATTGTTTTTTTTAACTTGTAGGAGTGTGGCCTGACCACCTATGGTTTTTGTTTCATTTGTAGGGGGGCCCGGCCACCAATGATTTTTAAGTTGTAGGGGGGCCTGACCACCAATGATTTCTATTTTAGATAGATAGAATCTCAGCTGCCATAAAGCAGGACAGGACTGTTGCTTTCAATGGGGATCAGATTGGATCTGTGCAGCCACTGGGACAGAATGCTCTGTTATACAGATAGCTAGAATCTCAGCTGCCATAAAGCAGGACAGGACTGTTGCTTACAATGGGGATCAGATAGGATCTGTGCAGCCACTGGGACAGAATGTTCTGTTATACAGATAGCTAGAATCTCAGCTGCCATAAAGCAGGACAGGACTGCTGCTTACAATGCAATTAATCCCTGACTGTGCTAGCAGATCACAATTAGAGTGGACTGCAGAACAAGACTAGAACGAATTCCTCTATGAAGAGCATTATATTCATTATACAGTGAAAGGAAAAGAATCCTTGTGGCCAGGCTTATGCCTCAGCATTTCTTCTTGTCTGTAAGGGTTAGGCTCATATTTTGTCCGGCACAGGGGACCCTCTGCATGACACATGGTATTAGTGAATGGCACTTGCTGAAAGACTGAGTTGTTCACAACAAAAAAGGCCCAGTCTGTTCTGCCGTTGGCCCTATAGCCTCAGGGTCCCACATAGGTCACGGGCAAGCACCAACACTCCGGACAGAGATTGCACTGTGACTGCACTCCACTAAATGCCTGCCTTGTTCCCAGGAGCCCCATCTCTTTCTTTGCTCTTTGCCCAACTCTTACTCCTGACATTCTTCCCCCACAACATCATGCGGCCAAGTGAGAATCAGAACAGTCTCCCAAATCAGTCATTTTATTCAAATGTCACCAATTTGCTGTTTTTATCTGTCTGACTAACATCAACTTTGTTTGGCCCTACAAGCTTGATTTATATCCCAAGATCTTTTAAAGTTACCTTACAATAGGCCACCAGGAGCGGCTTCCGGGTCACAAAGTGAATGGCACAATGGAAACTAATTTTGCCTAAGAAACCGCTGGTTTGTCAGCATGTGAAAAAATTCATAGCAGATATAATAGGGAGAGATGATGCCTTTACAGTTAAGGGATCTGTGATCAGGAAACTCGTTTACAGAAAGCTCCGAATCATGAAAAGGCTGTCTCTATTAGACTCCATCTTGTCCAAATAATCCAATTTTGTTAAAAATTATTTCCTTTTCTCTGTAATAATAAAACAGTGTAATGTACTTGATCCAAACTAAGATATAATTAATCCTTATTGGAAGCAAAGCCAGCCTATTGGGTTTATTTAATGTTTACATGATTTTCTAGTAGACTTAAGTATCAAGATCCAAATTATGGAAAGATGGTGTCTATAGTAGTGAGAGATGGTGTCTATAGTAACAGTGGATAATAGTCTCTGGGAAGGGAGTGTGACTGTGGGATAGCAGGTATAGTAGGGAGAGATGGTGCCTATAGTAACAGTGGATAATAGTCTCTGGGAAGGGAGTGTGACTGTGGGATAGCAGGTATAGTAGGGAGAGATGGTGTCTATAGTAACAGTGGATAATAGTCTCTGGGAAGGGAGTGTGACTGTGGGATAGCAGGTATAGTAGGGAGAGATGGTGTCTATAGTAACAGTGGATAATAGTCTCTGGGAAGGGAGTGTGACTGGGAGTGTGACTGTGGGATAGCAGGTATAGCAGGTATAGTAGGGAGAGATGGTGTCTATAGTAGTCTCTGGGAAGGGAGTGTGACTGTGGGATAGCAGGTATAGTAGGGAGAGATGGTGTCTATAGTAACAGTGGATAATAGTCTCTAGGAAGGGAGTGTGACTGTGGGATAGCAGGTATAGTAGGGAGAGATGGTGTCTATAGTAACAGTGGATAATAGTCTCTGGGAAGGGAGTGTGACTGTGGGATAGCAGGTATAGTAGGGAGAGATGGTGTCTATAGTAACAGTGGATAATAGTCTCTGGGAAGGGAGTGTGACTGTGGGATAGCAGGTATAGTAGGGAGAGATGGTGTCTATAGTAACAGTGGATAATAGTCTCTGGGAAGGGAGTGTGACTGGGAGTGTGACTGTGGGATAGCAGGTATAGCAGGTATAGTAGGGAGAGATGGTGTCTATAGTAGTCTCTGGGAAGGGAGTGTGACTGTGGGATAGCAGGTATAGTAGGGAGAGATGGTGTCTATAGTAACAGTGGATAATAGTCTCTAGGAAGGGAGTGTGACTGTGGGATAGCAGGTATAGTAGGGAGAGATGGTGTCTATAGTAACAGTGGATAATAGTCTCTGGGAAGGGAGTGTGACTGTGGGATAGCAGGTGTAGTAGGGAGAGATGGTGTCTATAGTAACAGTGGATAATAGTCTCTGGGAAGGGAGTGTGACTGGGAGTGTGACTGTGGGATAGCAGGTATAGCAGGTATAGTAGGGAGAGATGGTGTCTATAGTAGTCTCTGGGAAGGGAGTGTGACTGTGGGATAGCAGGTATAGTAGGGAGAGATGGTGTCTATAGTAACAGTGGATAATAGTCTCTAGGAAGGGAGTGTGACTGTGGGATAGCAGGTATAGTAGGGAGAGATGGTGTCTATAGTAACAGTGGATAATAGTCTCTGGGAAGGGAGTGTGACTGTGGGATAGCAGGTATAGTAGGGAGAGATGGTGTCTATAGTAACAGTGGATAATAGTCTCTGGGAAGGGAGTGTTACTGTGGGATAGCAGGTATAGTAGGGAGAGATGGTGCCTATAGTAACAGTGGATAATAGTCTCTGGGAAGGGAGTGTGACTGTGGGATAGCAGGTATAGTAGGTAGAGATGGTGTCTATAGTAACAGTGGATAATAGTCTCTGGGAAGGGACTGTGACTGTGGGATAGCAGGTATAGTAGGGAGAGATGGTGCCTATAGTAACAGTGGGATAATAGTCTCTGGGAAGGGAGTGTGACTGTGGGATAGCAGGTATAGTAGGGAGAGATGGTGCCTATAGTAACAGTGGATAATAGTCTCTGGGAAGGGAGTGTGACTGTGGGATAGCAGGTATAGTAGGGAGAGATGGTGTCTATAGTAACAGTGAATAATAGTCTCTGGGAAGGGAGTGTGGCTGTGGGATAGCAGGTATAGTAGGGAGAGATGGTGCCTATAGTAACAGTGGATAATAGTCTCTGGGAAGGGAGTGTGACTGTGGGATAGCAGGTATAGTAGAGAGAGATGGTGCCTATAGTAACAGTGGATAATAGTCTCTGGGAAGGGAGTGTGACTGTGGGATAGCAGGTATAGTAGGGAGAGATGGTGTCTATAGTAACAGTGGGATGATAGTCTCTGGGAAGGGAGTGTGACTGTGGGATAGCAGGTATAGTAGGGAGAGATGGTGTCTATAGTAACAGTGGATAATAGTCTCTGGGAAGGGAGTGTGACTGTGGGATAGCAGGTATAGTAGGGAGAGATGGTGCCTATAGTAACAGTGGGATAATAGTCTCTGGGAAGGGAGTGTGACTGTGGGATAGCAGGTATAGTAGGGAGAGATGGTGCCTATAGTAACAGTGGATAATAGTCTCTGGGAAGGGAGTGTGACTGTGGGATATCAGGTATAGTAGGGAGAGATGGTGTCTATAGTAACAGTGGATAATAGTCTCTGGGAAGGGAGTGTGACTGTGGGATAGCAGGTATAGTAGGGAGAGATGGTGCCTATAGTAACAGTGGGATAATAGTCTCTGGGAAGGGAGTGTGACTGTGGGATAGCAGGTATAGTAGGGAGAGATGGTGTCTATAGTAACAGTGGATGATAGTCTCTGGGAAGGGAGTGTGACTGTGAGATAGCAGGTATAGTAGGGAGAGATGGAGAATGTACTGTAATTGTAATTTCAATGTTGACTGCCATGTAGCCTTTATGTTGTTGCAGAACTAAAGCTATAAGCCAAGTCACTGGAATGTGCTGCTCTATGTATCTGATGCTGTGTTGGAATTTGCTTTTTCTGAACACTGGATTTGGAGACATATAAATCCCTACATGCAATGAGTGCAGTGCCTATCAACAGCTGTAAACACCCTGTGTATGTACCCTAAGGCACAGTGAATTATTAATATTTTAACTCTCTTGCTCCTGTGAGTCCATATGAAACCCTTTGTAACGGGAATGGCACACAAGCAGTTACTATGGCTGCCGGCATCTATGAAAAAACACAGCCATCACAATGCCCCCTAACTGCCTTCAGCTGCTTCCCTGTCTACTGAATGGAAACCTACTCCCAACATTACCTTGCATTGGGCATTGAGTGAGTACTGTACTACTGTGTTCTCAATGATACTCCCTGATATGTGCCCTAGGCAGAGTGATTCCCATTCAGTACAATGGGATGTGGCGCCTGATGGTTAAAAACATCTACATATATATATATTTAAATATACAGAGAATGAATGTTCTGGGCACACAATAAGCTATACCCTCATACTGTACTGTCTAACGGAATCAATATGGCACCTCCTCCCATATGTATAAATACAAATATACAGAGAAGGAACGTTCTGGGCACACAATAAGCTATACCCTCATACTGTACTGTCTAAGGGAATCAATATGGCACCTCCTCCCATATGTATAAATACAAATATACAGAGAAGGAATGTTCTGGGCACACAATAAGCTATACACTCATACTGTACTGTCTAAGGGAATCAATATGGCACCTCCCTCCTCCCATATGTATAAATACAAATATACAGAGAAGGAATGTTCTGGGCACACAATAAGCTATACCCTCATACTGTACTGTCTAAGGGAATCAATATGTCACCTCCCTCCTCCCATATGTATAAATACAAATATACAGAGAAGGAATGTTCTGGGCACACAATAAGCTATACCCTCATACTGTACTGTCTAAGGGAATCAATATGTCACCTCCCTCCTCCCATATGTATAAATACAAATATACAGAGAAGGAATGTTCTGGGCACACAATAAGCTATACCCTCATACTGTACTGTCTAAGGGAATCAATATGGCACCTCCTCCCATATGTATAAATACAAATATACAGAGAAGGAATGTTCTGGGCACACAATAAGCTATACCCTCATACTGTACTGTCTAAGGGAATCAATATGGCACCTCCTCCCATATGTATAAATACAAATATACAGAGAAGGAATGTTCTGGGCACACAATAAGCTATACCCTCATACTGTACTGTCTAAGGGAATCAATATGGCACCTCCTCCCATATGTATAAATACAAATATACAGAGAAGGAATGTTCTGGGCACACAATAAGCTATACCCTCATACTGTACTGTCTAAGGGAATCAATATGGCACCTCCTCCCATATGTATAAATACAAATATACAGAGAAGGAATGTTCTGGGCACACAATAAGCTATACCCTCATACTGTACTGTCTAAGGGAATCAATATGGCACCTCCTCCTCCCATATGTATAAATACAAATATACAGAGAAGGAATGTTCTGGGCACACAATAAGCTATACCCTCATACTGTACTATCTAAGGGAATCAATATGGCACCTCCCCCCATATGTATAAATACAAATATACAGAGAAGGAATGTTCTGGGCACACAATAAGCTCTACCCTCATACTGTACTGTCTAAGGGAATCAATATGGCACCTCCTCCTCCCATATGTATAAATACAAATATACAGAGAAGGAATGTTCTGGGCACAGAATAATATTTATCACATTTAATTGCAACTGTCTAATGCATTTCTGCAGTCATTTCACGCTGCTATATAGGTTAGCGTCTCTCCAGTTGCAGGAGTACAGGCTTCCATCCACCTTCAGGGACTGAGTGGTTTGTCAGTGAGCAGGAGGCTGCACTGAGAATATAAAGGCAGTTCTAGAGGCGCAAGAGCTGACAAGCCGGGTATGCAGAGCTGCACTGACAGTTTTGCCTCTCCAGCCTCACTGGCAGCATCATGATTAATTTATCAGGGCCTTATGAATATGCAGATGAGGCTACTTCTTAAATCCCCAGCTATTCTTTAAAGAGCCAGTCAGGATTGCTGAAAGCAGCAGCAGCATTTGGCTCCCATCATTATAATCCCCCAGCACTGAACACAGGCAGGGCCACAGGATCAGACAGTGTTGTATATAGAGATTGTGTATAGGGATTGTGTATAGGGATTGTGTGTATAGGGATTGTGTATAGGGATTGTATATAGGGATTGTGTGTATAGGAATTGTGTATAGGGATTGTGTGTATAGGGATTGTGTATAGGGATTGTGTGTATAGGGATTGTGTGTATAGGGATTGTGTATAGGGATTGTGTGTATAGGGATTGTATATAGGGATTGTGTGGATAGGAATTGTGTATAGGGATTGTGTGTATAGGGATTGTGTGTATAGGGATTGTGTGTATAGGGATTGTGTGTATAGGGATTGTGTATAGGGATTGTGTATAGGGATTGTGTATAGGGATTGTGTGTATAGGGATTGTATATAGGGATTGTGTGTATAGGAATTGTGTATAGGGATTGTGTGTATAGGGATTGTGTATAGGGATTGTGTGTATAGGGATTGTGTGTATAGGGATTGTGTATAGGGATTGTGTGTATAGGGATTGTATATAGGGATTGTGTGGATAGGAATTGTGTATAGGGATTGTGTGTATAGGGATTGTGTGTATAGGGATTGTGTGTATAGGGATTGTGTATAGGGATTGTGTATAGGGATTGTGTGTATAGGAATTGTGTGTATAGGAATTGTGTATAGGGATTGTGTGTATAGGGATTGTGTGTATAGGGATTGTGTATAGGGATTGTGTGTATAGGGATTGTGTATAGGGATTGTGTGTATAGGAATTGTGTGCCTCTTCCATTTGGTGTTTTCATTGTAAGACTATTGTTTGTGTACAGTGTGAGCCCTGCCTGGAGGGGATGTTTGTATGTGTGGGGGTGTATTGTGTTTGTGTGTTTGCTTGCATTGTGTGGCTAATCTGATTTTGGGTGCAGACAGGCTGTTTAATGAGAAAGTTGGGCACACATGGCTTGATCCGGGTCACCAACCCACACATTGGGCTAAATTGCATTGGCCCCGGGCCAATAATCTGATCTGGGCCTAAGTAGACCTGTTGACGGATCATTCTAACCTGCCCATTAGATATCAGACCAATATTTGGCCAGATATTAGTCATTTTCTATTGGGCAGCCTCAATAAATGAGCCAAAAAAACTGTCGGCTTGGTCTAGAATGGTTGAGTTGGCAGTTGATATGAGCCATTCATAGCACAGCACTATCTTGTTTTCCATGCCATGAGCCAATAAACTGCTAATTCCAATGTTTGGGAGGTTGAGTAAATCTTAAATAGAGGTGTTGTGTACAAGGTTGGACTGGGCCATCCGGGCCCACCAGGAAGGGCCCCTCTTCCCAGCATCCATCCTAACCCCCACTTATATGTGTGCCGCTTACCTCCTCCTTAAAGGGGTGAATCACTTTTAAATTAACTTTTAGTATGGTACAGCATGGCCAATTCTAAGCAACTTTTCAATTGGTCTTTGTTATTTTATTTTAATAGTTTTTTAATTATTTGCCTTTTTCCTCCAGCTCTTTCCAATTTTCAAATAGGGGGCACTGACCCCATCTCAAAACAAACGCTCTGTAAGGCTACACATTTATTGTTATTGATACGTTTTAGCACTACTCTTTCTATTCAGCCCCTCTCCTATTCACATTCCAGTCTCTTATTCAAATCAATGCCTGGTTGCTAGGGTCATTTGAAACTTAGCAACCAGATGGCTGAAATTGCAAACTGGAGAGCTGCTGAGTAAAAAGCGAAATAACTCCAAAACCATAAACAATAAAAAATGAAAACCAATTGCAAATTGTCTCAGAATATCCCTCTCTTTATCACACTAACAGTTGAACAACCCCTTTAATTTGCTGCTACCTGGTCCAGGCAGGGGAGAGTCCACATTCTAGGTGGGCAGGGCCCATGAAGACTGGGGACCATTATATTTCTTTCCTCCCTAGTGTACTAGTGGGTCCGAATGAATCTGAATGGAGGTCCACATCCAGCTGTGGATTTTCCAACTGGACAGTCCTCCCATAACTACAGTAATGTGACTATAATTACTCAGGACACCCCAAAATTCGGGACCAGATTCACATGAGGGCTGCCCCCCCCATCTGTGCCTTTGACTACTCAGTAACCCCTTTTTCCAGGCCCCCATCCATGGTAGTGGGGTCTGCTATATGGTAGTTGCCTCTTGCCTAACTAAAGTGCATGGGAAATACATGGAGGAAGGGTGTTGTGTTATATACAATGCAGAGAGGGGCAGGAGTAGGGACAATACAGTTTACATGCTTGGTGGGGGACCACAAAAAATATAGTTTTGTTTGGGGCCCAGGAAAGTCGAATTACACCTTAATTACATAATTGTTTTTATGTAGCCTCTAACACTCATTTGGAAGAGGAGTGCAGCCAACTGTTTATTTATGCAAATATATGAGTTGGAATATTTACTGGGATGGGGCCCCCATCCCAGTCGTGGGCTGCGGGTCCGGGTCTTAGAAATTGGTTCCGCACAGGACTCTACCATGATCCCTCTAAGACCCGGACCCGCAGCCCACGACCCAAACCGCAACCCGCATATTTACCCACTTTGATCCGCTACCCAAACCAGTCCCGCGACTGCCTTATCCGCAACCCAACCCGCCGACCACCATCAAACAGGAAGTGATGTTGCTACAAAGTGGAAGTGACGTCATCAAAAGTGGCCGGATTAAGGCGTAAAATATAGACAATATTACATAAGATAAGAAATTTAGATGAGACCCGCAACCTGACCCTCATCTATACCGCACCCGAAAATCCTCCCTTCATTCCGCAGGGTGCCCGCTTTTTTGCGAGTGACCAGCGGGTACCCAACCTGCTGCAGGACCAAGATCAAGGGTAAAGACCAAGGATCTAGGGGTGGGAATAGAACTCTGTAGTGTTGCTGCTGTGCTGGTGTAATAGCTGAGTTACATATATTAAATATATATTTAGTTTAGAATTAAAGATTTGGAATATTTACTGGGATTGGGGGGGATCAAGGGGTTCCTGGGATGGGAATAGAAGTCTGTAGTGTTGCTGCTGTGCTGGTGTAGTAGTGATGTGTACACAGGTTGTTCGGCAGATACACTGTGTGTCTGTACATACCCGTGTGGGTGGCTAGTACATCATTTCAGTACTGCAAACACATCACGTGGGAGCAATGAAGTGTCCCGGTGTAGGGGGAGATTTTATGTACAATCTGTGGTTTGAGCTCCATTTACTGACAGTTTTGCTGAGTGGCCGGGTGCTTTGCATATTATATGGAGGTGGGCTGTATGTCCTCAGCACGCTGGGAGTTCTAGTTCAATACCCTGGTTCCTTGCCTTTTTTTCTCCCAAAAACTACACTTGGAACATTTCTCAACGGGGCCCAGGGCTTGGTGGCGAATTCTGGGACCTGTAGTTCATCAAGCTGAGCTGCTTTTATGGATCATTTTCTTTATTTTGTTTCCAGGCCGGTGGTGAAAGCAAAGAGCGTGGAACATTGTGTGAGCGAGTCGGTGCCAGACCTGCAAGCTGTGTGTCACGGCACCACTCCTTAGAGCTAGGTAATCTGTAAACTAAACCACCGAGCCAGACAAACCAGTTCTCTTCCCTGTTCCATTCCTCTCTGTGTGTCTCATAAAAGCTCTCCCATAAATGCTTCTCCCTGTCTCCTTTGCTTTCATTCCTTCTCCCATAAACCCCCAGCAGCTCTCTCTTTTTAACTGTCCTTTCCAGCTCCCCTACATGTGTCTTGCACATTTACCCCAGCAATAGCCTCCGAGGATTTCTGTTTTACACTGCCCCTTGTTCCTTTGTGTTGCCCTGTCTCCCTAAATGTGTCTGGCTCTCTGTTCTCTGTGTGCTTCTCCTTGTTCCTGGCAGTGATTGCTGATTGTATTGGGACAGGGCTGCTGTACACACACACACAAACACCATCTCCTTCTCAACACAGACGGGAAATCTTGAGAAAGCAACACTAATAATCTCAATTAGTATAACTCAGTGCCCTTGGTGTCTCCTACAACATTGCAACCCTACCATCTGCCTCTCCCGCAGGATACATAAGTAAAGGGTTAACTACAGAAATCAGCATTAACCAGTTGGGTGCATAACTACAGAGGAAGCAGACCCTGCGGCTGCAGCAGGGGGGGCCCAGGAGACGGGGTCGGCCTCAGGGGCCCCCTCCAGCCCCCCTGCCACAAAACCACTTCCAGGCCCCCAGCCCCTGCTGCGCCCCCTTGAAACCCATCCCCCCATGCATATATCTTTCTTGTGGCAACCGGGCCAGGAGAGAGAGGTCGGGTGCAGATTCAAGAAAGGAGCTGGTCAGGGCCCAGTCCGACCCTGCCAGGAAATATAGGGGCCCCATGAGGCCTAGGAGCCCATGAAACTTAGGAAGTATAGGGGGCCCCATGAGGTCCAAACAAAAGAGCAATTTCAACATATATTGCTAAAACAGCTTACATTTTTAAGATTAACAATTAAGAACCAAGGCCTGGTGCGTTTCGTGTCTACCAGGGACACATCTCCATAATTAAGACCCAAGGCCTGACGCGTTTCGTTTCTACCAGGGACACTTCTCCATGATTAAGAACCAAGGCCTGACGCGTTTCAGGTCTACCAGGGACACTTAGTTATGACTAAGTGTCCCTGGTAGACAAGAAATGCGTTAGGCCTTGGTTCCTCATCATGGAGAATAAAATGTAAGCTTTTTTAAGGCCTGACGCGTTTCGTGTCAACCAGGGACACTACTCCATAATTAAGAACCAAGGCCTGACGCGTTTCGTGTCTACCAGGGACACTTAGTTATGACTAAGTGTCCCTGGTAGACACGAAAAACGTTAGGGCTTGGTTCTTAATCATGGAGAATAAAATGTAAGCTTTTTTAAGGCCTGACGCGTTTCGTGTCTACCAGGGACACTTAGTTACGACTAAGTGTCCCTGGTAGACATGAAACGCATCAGGCATTGGTTCTTAATCATGGAGAATAAAATGTAAGCTTTTTTAACCTTTTACAATCTGACTTTGGCTCTACTACTTTGTGGGTCCAGGCTTGTGCCAGACTCTTTTGATGTCTCCCGGTGTCGGCTATAGACGGCTGTCTATTCTTAGGAGGAAATTTAAACCATTGTCAATATTTTGTTTTTTTTCTCCATAATTAATTTTGTTGCCATAAATCATTTCCCCCGTCTATTTCAGTGCTGCCTTCTCCACCGCTTTGAAGCTTTGAAGAAGTTTGAAAGATCACAGCAATCCCGCCGCGGTGTGTCAGGGGACAAGAACTGCTGGTGATAAGCTCGTTCTGCAAAAAAAAACAAAAAAACAACAGATTTGGAAATATTGGTAAGATCATCGCACACACTGTCTATGCTAGAGCTGGAGATGCAATGCCTCAGGGTTGCCACTAGGGGGAGCTCTGGCAACTGCTTACAGCCTAAGTGCTGGGAGCCAAATCCATGCAATTTCTGCCTATTTAAAGCCCCTTATTCCTTTATGTTCCTGCACAGAATAAAAAAAAACAACATGCACCAAACTGCCCGGCAGATTAGATTTATTTTTAAATGTTAAAATTTACCCTTTCATTTTCAAAGTTCTGAAAGCAGTTGCTGGTGCATGCAGTCGATTTTTACAAGGAATGAATTTATAGTCAGAATAAAATGGTGTAATAGTCTGCAGCAGTGCAGGATCAATGAAATCGACTGAGCTGTTCTTTAAATTCACAGCTGCCAGATCTCCAGCCCCCCCCCCCACACACTCTGATTTCAGGGCTCAGGTTGGGGTCGCTCTTTGCCTCCCCAATAATTAGGGTTAGTCTCCAGCTCTTTGTGCTTCAGCTGCATTCTCAGGCGAGTATAATGTGTCAGCTCCAGTCGCTCATTCTGAGGTCATCCTATAGGGGGTCAGATGGGCTCTTATTACCTTCATTCATTTGGCTAAACAAAAATTCACATATACACCACCAAGTGGCCCAGTGAAGTGATAACAAACAGGACTGAAAAAAAGAGTGAACTTTAGAGAAGAGCAGAGTGTAGGATTCAAGCATTATTTCTTGCTAACATTCATTGTAACCCTTATTGCCTTTCTTAAAGCTCTAGATGTGCCCTTTGAATGCCTGTACATTGTATATTTATATCACATCAAGATGTAGATGTTCCCTTATAATGTCTGCACATTATATTTACTTCATTTATGGCACATCCGATATGTTTATACCCGAAACCTCCCCTTCTTAGGTGTTCATTTAGAAAGCCTGTACATTGTATTTCATCCATTTATATCACATCAGATTTTTTTAAACCCAACCTCCCTTTCTTGAAGATGTAGATGTTCCCTAATAATGTCTGCACATTATATTTACTTCATTTATAGCACATCCGATATGTTTAAACCCAAACCTCCCCTTCTTAGGTGTTGATTTAGAATGCCTGTACATTGTATTTCATTCATTTATATCACGTCAGATTTTTTTTAACCCAACCTCCCTTTCTTGAAGATGTATATGTTTCCTTTTAATATCTGCACATGGTATTGAATTTATAGCACATCTGATGTATTTAAATCCAAACCACTCCTTCGTGGGTGTTCATTTAGAAAGCCTGTACATTGTATTTCATTTATATATATATCACATTGGATCTATTTTAACCCAAACCCACCTTTCTTAAAGATGTAGATGTTCCATTATTGCATATATTTTGTTTATAGCACATCTGATGAATTTAAACCCAAACCAACCCTTATTAGATGGCTGTAAATTGTATTCCCTTTGTTTATGTCACACCAGATCTATTATAACCTAAACCTCCCCCCTTTTAAACCTGTAGATGTACACTTGGAATACCTGCACATTGTGTTTCTCTCATTTATAACGCACAAGATCTATTATAAACCAAATGTCTTTCTTAAGGCATAGATGTTCACAGCACATTGTATTTCATTCATATATATCACATAAAGTCGATTCTATCTTAGCCTAAACCTAACTTTTTCTTAAAGTTGTAGATGTTCACTTAGAATACCTGCACATTGCATTTCATTAATTTATATCACAAGATTTATTTAAGCCCAAACCTTCCTCTTTCTTAAAGCTGTAGAAGTTAATTTAGCATACCTGCACATTGTATTTCATTCACTTAGATCACAAGATCTATTTTAGCCGAAACCCTCCTCTTTCTTAAAGCTGTAGATGTTCATTCAGAATACCCACACCTTATATTTCATTAATTTATATCATATCTATCTTAGCCCCAAAACGCCCTCTTTCTTAAAGATGTAGAAGTTAATTTAGAATACCTGCACATTGTATTTCATTCATTTATATCACGAGATGTATGTTAGTCCAACCCTTCCTGTTTCTTAAAGCTGTAGATGTTCATTCAGAATACCTGCACCTTATATTTGATTCATTTATATCATATCTATCTTAGCCCCAAAACACCCTCTTTCTTAAAGCTGTAGATGTTCATTTAGAATACCTGCACCTTGTATTTCATTCACTTATATCATATCTATCTTAGCCCCAAAACGCCCTTTCTTAAAGCTGTAGATGTACATTTAGAATACCTGTACATTGTATTTCATTCATTTATATCACATGGGATGTATTTTAGTCCAACCCTTCCTCTTTCTTAAAGCTGTAGATGTTCATTTAGAATACCTGCACCTTGTATTTCATTCATTCAGATCATATCTATCTTAGCCCCAAAACTCCCTCGTTCTTAAAGCTGAAGATGTACATTTAGAATACCTGTACATTGTATTTAATTTATGACACACCACATCTAATTTACCCCAAATCACCCTTTCTTAAAGCTGTAGACATTCACTTAGAATGCCTGTACATTGTATTTCACACCCAGGATCTTATTGTAGTCTATGTAAACAGACTCTTTGCATTCTCTATTCAACATATAAATTCCCCATGTTCTAAGAGAAAGTCACTCAGAAAGGTAAAGGTTTTTTTTTTTTGCATATAGCATTACTTTTTATTAAGATTATAAATTTAAACAAATATGTCTGAACAGTTTACCCGGTGATATACAGTTCAATATACAGAAAATACATGAATTAAAAAAAAAAAAAACAAAGTTTGGCAACATATTCATTACACATAGTGCTTGTACTGGGGGGTATTGGCATGGAAGGTTCTCTGATAAAAAAACCACCTTTTTACAACAAAAGGTTGAAATGCCAAATTAAAAGTAAAAAAAAAAAAAAAAAAAAAAGAAAAAAAAAAAAGAAAACCCCTACATGGACTGATTTTTAAATCACAAGACCATATGATGCTGGTATCATGAAGGCTGAAAAGAGAACATAGGAACTTTAAAGGGAAACTGCACATTTTTTTTTTCTTTAAAAGAAAAAACAAAAAGTAGTGTTTTTTTTTTTGTTGTAAAAACCCAATAAAACTTTATCAAACTGTACAACTACGTTAGTTGGTCTGACTTGGAGGCTGCCAGGTGGGATCTGTGGAAAGGAAAAGTGACATTGCAGCCCCCCTAAATAAATGAAGCCACCCCCCTTTAACTGCAGTTACCGCTTCACATTTACTAGAAGTCACAACACCCCTTTTAAAGAAAAAGTTAAAATGTTTTTATTTCTGCCTTCATCGTTAACCCCCCTTACGTCTCATTCCATTCGAGAGGGGCAAATAGTAGGACCGAGGCTGATGAGAGAGGATTTCACACCCCCAAATCCTGTCCCTTACCCTGTGCTGGAGTTAAAGGGCAGGATATAGGAAGTGATGGGAATGAACCAAACGCAGGGGTGCCCAATAGATCAGGATCTACCAGAAGACTCTTAGCTGGTGGTTTTCCCATAAATCAGTGATATTTCCCATGGAACAGAATGCTTACTATGCTCTCATGGATGTAGATCAGTAAAAGTAGACCTGGCATTAGTAATAGTAAAGTCCGGACACTAAAGTGAACACACCATTCCATGGGCACATGGGGGTTAACCCTCCCCTTGCTGGATCACCAACAACTGATTTAACCCCTTGGAGAGCCAGAGAGCTAGTTCTGTAGCAATTGTAGAACATTGAATGATATCCCACTCCTCTCTCAGCAGCCTTTCCTTGTGACATTACATTCAGCACAACAACAACAAAAACAATAAAAACAATACATTTCAATTAAATAGGTGCTTTTTTTTCTTTTCTTTCTTTGCAAAAATAAAGTCCAAATATTTGTAGGATTTTGTACACTTTTCTTCTCTATAAAACATTGTCCTTTTATGCAAGTCCTGAATTTAGTGCCCCCTTCTCTTTAATAGGGAACAAACAAAAAAAGTGTGTCCCATTGGGGGGTGTTGTTAGGGGGGAGGGGCAGCTTTGGGGGGTCCTGTTGGTAGGGAGTAGTTTTGGGGGTGCTGTTGGTAGGGAGCAGCTTTGGGGGTAGTGTTAGGGAGTAGGGGGCAGTTTTGGGGGTGGTCTTGTTAGGGCGTAGGGTTCAGTTTTGGGAGGTGGAGTTGTTAGGGGGTCCTTTTGGGGGGTTATAAGGGGGTTCAGTTTTGGGGGGTGGTGCTGTTGGTAGGGTTCAGTTTGGGGGTAATAAGGGAGTGCTGTTAGTAGGGGTCAGTTTGGGAGGTAACAAGGGGGTGCTGTTGGTAGGAGTTCAGTTTGGGGGGGCAGCGCTGTTGTTAGGGGGTAGGGGTCAGTTTGGGAGGTAATATGGGGTTGCTGTTTGCAGTTCTGGGGGTGGTGCTGTTAGGGAGTATGGGTCAGTTTGGGGGGTAATAAGGGGTTGCTGTTGGTAGGGGTTCAGTTCTGGGGGCGGTGCTGTTGTTAGGGAGTAGGGGTCAGTTTGGGGGCGCTAAAAAGCCACAATAGCTCGAGTCCAAGCCCCCAGACTGGCCAGCGCCTGTTTGCCGCACAAGTGTCCGTTGAGAGTCTGTTCAGCCTCGGTCTGTCGGCTCATGAGCCCCGAGAAGCCGGAGCCAAAGATGGAGATGAGGTTGGAGATGTTGTTGGAGTCCGTGGTTTCCCCCAAAGGCTGGGGACAATAGTCGTCGTATCTGCGGCGCTTGCAGGGCACAAAGTGCGTCTCCACGTCCCCCGATTCCTCCTCCTCGTCCTCCTGTTCGGCCGCCGGCCCGTGTCCGCTGTAGCCGCTGTAATGTGCGTATTTGCGCTTGGAGAGGAGCGGCGCGTGTTGGCACGGACAGTCGTGGTGTAAGTAGCCGCTGTGGACTGTAGTGACGAGCTGAGTGTCCAGGTCCAACACGGTGGTGTGGCTGCACGGGGACCCACTTTCCCCCGCGGAGGAGGAGCAGAAGCCCCGGGCAGGAGAAGGAGGGTACAAGAGCGGGGGACTGTGCGCACACGGAGGCAGTTGCAGCGGTTCCTCGAGCGGCTCCAGCAAGAAGTCTCCGCTGTGTATCCGGGGCAGTTGCTGCTGCTGCTGCTGCATCTCGTCCTCCTCCTCGGGGATCTGTAAGGGGCTGAGCTCCGGGATGTCCGGCTCGTCGCACTCGTCCATGGGCTGCGGGAAGGGCTGTCGCTGGCGGTACAGCTCGGAGTATCGCTCGCTCAGGTACAACTGCCGGGCGTTGCGCAGCACGTAGGACACCAGCAGGTTCTTGTGCAGTTTGATGCCGCCGCGCTGACTGCGGGAAGTGTGGATCTTGCGCAGGGAAAGGCTGATGAGACTCTGTGCGTCCAGGGCGCACTCCATGCTGTACCGGCCTCGCTCTACACTGGCAACCAGAGCTCCAGGCTCACGCGCCGCTCACAGCCTCCCGAGCGCTCTCTGCCTGTGCCTAGTGCTTGTGCCTGAGAGCCCCGGCCAGCTCGGCTATTAGTATTTCCAGCCGCATCCCGCCCTCCCGGCTCTCGGCCAATTGCAGCGCCCGACTGCGCCGATCGACAGGCTGGCCCCGCCCATCCGAAGAGCCTTCAGCCAATGAGAGGAAGGCGGTTCCTTTGTGCTGTTCAAATAGCAAAGTTTCTCCTCGCTGCAGCCGAGGGGAAGGAGACGGATGTGAGGCTGAGGCTGCTCGCGGGGATGGAGAGGGGAGAAGGCGCCGGGGATCCACAAGAAGCAGCGACAGCAGCACGTGGCTCTCAGGACTGTAACATTATTACAGGGGGGTTCCCTTGCGCCTCATGTCTCTCGGCTGCTGCTCTTAATTCTTGTCTTTATTAAACCTGACGCTTATTTTGTACTCAACGCTCTTGTTTTCTACTTCAACCCGCCATTGGCTCTCCAGCATTTGCTCAGCTCCCACTTCTCCTGCAAAATCACTATAGGGACCCCCTTAATACTTCTCACATAGATGATTGGTCAGTGTTATATCCCCGCCCCCAGCCCCGCCTCTCTGCTTATGTCCCCCTGTCTAAGGGCAGCTGCACCTTTAAGGGAACTTTTGTTTTTTAATTCTTTCTTTAGGGAACTGTTAGTATGTTAGAGAATGGCTCATTCTAAGCAGCTTTTCAATTGGTCTTCATTTATTTCAATAGTTTTTATATTATTTGCCTTATGATCCTTCCAGCTTTCAAAATGGGGGTCACTGACCCCATCTAATAAACAAATACTCTGTAAGGCTACACATTTATTGTTTTTCTATTACTCCTCCTTCTATTCAGGCCTCTCCTATGCATATTCCAGTCTCTTATTCACATCAGTGCATGGTTGCTAGGGGAATTTGGACCCTAGCAACCAGACTGCTGAAATTGCAAACTGGAGAGCTGCTGAATAAAAAATCCACAAATAATAAAAAAAATGAAAACCAATTGCAAATTATCTCAGAATATCCCTCTCTACATCAGACTAATCGTTATCTCAAAGGTGAACAACCCCTTTAAACAGTGGGTCAGCTCATATGCTTTACCCATAAGAAGGTGGGGCTGTAGTTGGGGCCCCTGGATGAGACCCATTTAAAGCAATATGTACGCTATGATTAGGGGTTAACAGCATAACGAGGGGCTTATCCTGCTCATATGATATAAGGCAATAACCAGGCTCCCTATCAATTGTATGGGGCCCAAATTTGCTTTGTTTGCTCTATATTGTGTCAATCTCTTTGGATTGGGATGTCCCCCAAAAACTCATTCCAGATTAGTTTTAATTTGCAGAGAGCTCCCCCCCCCCCCACTTTAGTGCTGCCTATATAAAGATGGCATTGATGAGACAGGAGGGCGTTACCTGTCTGTAGTGGGGAGGGGCTATATGACAGCAGAGATTTTAGAAGTCACTGAGGGGTTGTTCTGTGACCATATAAAGACACAAGGCTGCAGGCTGAGTTATACAGGGAACTCTGAGCTTCACTCATGTATTATAAGGGATAATGTACCCCCTACTGTAAATGATAAGGATATTAGAAGTCACTGAGGGGTTGTTTTGTGACCATATAAAGGCACAAGGCTGCAGGCTGAGTTATACAGGGAACTCTGAGTATCACTCATGTATTATAAGGGATAATGTACCCCCTACTGTAAATGATAAGGATATTAGAAGTCACTGAGGGGTTCTGTGACCATATAAAGGCACAAGGCTGCAGGCTGAGTTATACAGGGAACTCTGAGTATCACTCATGTATTATAAGGGATAATGTACCCCCTACTGTAAATGATAAGGATATTAGAAGTCACTGAGGGGTTCTGTGACCATATAAAGACACAAGGCTGCAGGCTGAGTTATACAGTGAACTCTGAGTATCACTCATGTATTCTAAGGGATAATGTGCCCCCTACTGTAAATGATAAGGATATTAGAAGTCACTGAGGGGGTCTGTGACCATATAAAGGCACAAGGCTGAGTTATACAGGTCAATGAACTGAGTATCACTAATGGATAATGTTTAGTAATGAAAGTTGAATTTTTATATATTCATTTGTTTTCCAATGAGGGAAGTTGTTGTGTTGTTTTGGGGGATAGTATATACTGGCAGCATTTGAAGCCAATTATCTGTAACGATTGAGATGAATGAACCCCAATCCCCACTTACCCCCATGAAGATTGTGCTCCTATGGAACATTAGTTGATGTAGGCTCCGTAGGAAGCAGGCGTGCCACTTATTAGTGTGTTTGCTACATTCTAGTCATTATTCTATTTTCTGCTACACACTGTAACACTGTATTACCCACTGCTTCCCACCTTAGCTCCTGTAGCCTCGGAATATGACAGGGAAGAATCCTAATTCCCTCTCTATAAAACTCACAAAGCCTACGCTGCCGTTATGTTTGTTATTCCTGGCAGCCGCAGCCTCGGTTTATGAATAAAAAGGCAAAAATTAAGCGTCCGACGAGTGGAAACGCTTGAATTCAGGAGTGCTGTTTCCAAGATCTGTAATGGGAGCGGAAGTGCACGGAGAAATGAGAAATAGGAGGTTGAGAAAAGTGTAGCGGGGAGACTGGAAATGCTAATTATGTAATATATATATATATAGGCAGTTTGCTGATTTCTGGGGGAAGAATTCCAAAGCTGGAAGCCCTTATTACTCAATAATTAAGCTTCCTTTCTTTCTTCTTTCTTAGTCTAATAATGTTACAAACTGTAACTCATCAAGAGCTTATGCATTACAGATACACGCAGGGAATCTCCTAGTGTGACAAATCCCATTACCTTTATTAGATTTATCATAAAGGTACAATTTGGTGCATTTTATATGGAATGTGCATAGAGTGGGCCCAGCGGCCGCTTAACTAGATATTACTGGGCCCCCCAGAAAATTATTTTTCAGCCCCCCTAAAAGTCTAGAGGTTGACCAGTCTCACCAATATTTATTGAAATTATATATGAATTAGGGCCTAATGGGGCCCCATAACTCCTGGGCCCCTCTGCTTCCTCTGTAGTTACACCCCTGAGTGGGCCCTAGAGCAGGAAATATAGTACAGGTATGGGTTCCGTTATCAGGAAACCTGTTATCCAGAAAGCCCAGAATTACAAGTAGGACATCTCCCATAGACTCCATTTCAGTCAAATAATTAAAAAAATGTTAATATGATTTCCTCTTTCACTGTAATAATATAACAGTACCTTGTACTTTATTCTAACTGAAATACAATAACTAATTCATGTTTAAATGATATTTTTGTAGGCTTAAAGGAATTCTGCCATGATATTTATGATGTATTTTTTATTTCTAAATGACACTGTTTACACTGCAAATAATTCACTCTACAATATAACATTTCATTCCTGAACCAGCAAGTGTATTTAGTTGTAATATTGGTGTGTAGGTGCATCTCAGCTCATTTTGCCTGGTCATGTGATTTCAGAAAGAGCCAGCACTTTAGGATGGAACTGCTTTCTGGCAGGCTGTTGTTTCTCCTACTCAATGTAACTGAATGTGTCTCAGTGGGACCTGGATTTTACTATTGAGTGCTGTTCTTAGAGCTACCAGGCAGCTGTTATCTTATTTTAGGGAGCTACTTTCTGGTTACCTTCCCATTGTTCTGTTGATGGTCTGCTGGGAGGGAAAGGAGGGTGGGGTGATATCACTTCAACTTGCAGTACAGCAGTAAAGAGTGACTGAAGTTTATCAGAGCACAAGTCACATGACTGGTCGCAGCTGGGAAACTGACAATATGTTCTAAATGAAATATTAAAAAAAACTTTTTGCTCTTTTGTGAAACGGATTTCAGTGCAGAATTCTGTGGGAGCAGCACTATTAACTAGGGATGCACCAAATCCACTATTTTGGATTCGGCCGTACCAAATTAGGGGTGGGAAGGGGAAAACATTTTTTACTTCCTTGTTTTGTGACAATAAGTCACGCAATTTCCCGCCCGCTCCTAATTTGCATATGCAAATTCAGATTTGGTTTGGCCAGGCAGAAGGATTCGGCCGAATCTAAATCCTGCTGAAAAACCCGAATCCTGGTCAAATCCCGAACCCAATCCTGTTTTCCCATGACAGTATGCCTTTAAGCTGTGGAGACCCAAATTCCAAAAAGACCCCTTACCCTGAAAACCCCAGGTCCCGAGTATTCTGGATAACAGGTCCCATGCCTGTACCTTTCAAATATGTTCAGTTAGGACAGTATAGATGGTTTTAACTAAATTATGTTTTGAAGTGGAGTAACAAGCTCACTGCAAGTTGAGATCAGATACCTGCCCGTTGGCCATTCTTTCAAGATACAGGATTGCACCATCTCCCTGAACAAGACTCAGTATTCAGTAATAATATATTGGCTCTCTCTATCTTGAGGTTGCCATAAATAAGATTGAAGGGTTTGAGATACCTTCAAGGTGTGGGGCCATAGAAGGACCAATAAGTTGGAACCAGCAGCAGGAACCATGTGTGGGAAGCAGGTAAGATCAAGCCACCATGTCTCCAACTTTATTACATTCCTGATGTTCTCCATGTTTTGGCTGTTGGTCCCTCCTCTAGGAATTGACTAGATCTATATGCCTATGATGTCCATTTAGAAAGACACTGGACTAATTGTTCTGCTTTGCTTATGCCAAGCCTGACAGTACACTAAGGGCCCGATTCACTAACTTCGAGTGAAGGATTCGAAGTAAAAAAACTTCGAATTTCGAAGTTTTTTTTGGGCTACTTCGACCATCGAATGGGCTACTTCGACCTTCGACTACGACTTCGAATCGAAGGATTCGTAGTAGAAATCGTTCGACTATTCGACCATTCGATAGTTGAAGTACTGTCTCTTTAAAAAAAACTTCGACCCCCTAGTTCGCCATCTAAAAGCTACCGAAGTCAATGTTAGCCTATGGGGAAGGTCCCCATAGGCTTGGCTAACTTTTTTTGATCGAAGGATATTCCTTCGATCGTTGGATTTAAATCCTTCGAATCGTTCGATTTGAAGGATTTAATCGTTCGATCGAAGGAATTTTCCTTCGATCGTTCGTTCGAACTATCTGCGCTAAATCCTTTGACTTCGATATTCGAAGTCGTAGGATTTTAATTCCTAGTCGAATATCGAGGGTTAATTAACCCTCGATATTCAACCCTTAGTGAATCGGCCCCCAAGACCCCATAAATAATACTCATGAGGGTAAGGGTGGTGAAGTAGGAGGTAAAAGCCAACAAAGTGTCAGACTTCTACTGACAAATATTTATGAAAGTTAGAGTTAACTTTTAGTATGATGTAGAGAGTGATATTCTGACATAATTTGCCATTGGTTTTTAGTCTCTATTAATTGTGGTTTTTGAGTTATTCAGTTTGCAATTTCAGCAATCTGGTTGCTAGGGTAATTTGGACCCCCAGCAACCAGATTGTCGAAAATTGCAAACTGGAGAGCTACTGAATAACTAAAAAACCACAACTAAAAAAAAATTCTGGTTTTGAGTTATTTAGCTTTCTATTCAGCAGCTCCCCTGTTTGCAATTTCAGCCATCTGGTTGCTAGGGCTCAAATTACCCTAGCAACCATGCATTAATTTGAATAAGAGACAGGAATATGAATAGGAGAGGGTCTGAATAGAAAGATGAGTAACAAAACGTAGCAATAACAATACATTTGTAGCCTTACAGAGCATTTGTTTGTTGGTTTTTAGATGGGTCAGCGACCCCCATTTGAAAGATGGAAGTTAGAAGAAGAAGGCAAATAATTCAAAATCTTTATAAAAAAAAAGGAATAATGGAGACCGATTGTAAAGCTGCTTACAATTGGTAATTATATACCATACTAAAAGTTAACTTAAAGGGGTTGTTCACCTTCAAACACTTTTTTCAGTTCAGTTCGTTACAGACAATTCACCAGAAATAAAGTCTTTTTCCAATTACTTTCTATTTGTGACCATGTTTGTAATATTGAAGCGTAAAGTTGAATTTTTCACCTTCTAAAGCAGCTCTGGGAGGGGGGGTCGCGACTCTTCTACTGTTCTAAATTGATACGTTTAGTTGATAGTTTTAGTTGATACATTTAGTTGATAGTTTTAGTTGATACATTTAGTTGATAGTTTTAGTTGATACATTTAGTTGATAGTTTTAGTTGATACATTTAGTTGATAGTTTTGGTTGATACATTTAGTTGATAGTTTTAGTTGATACATTTAGTTGATAGTTTTGGTTGATACATTTAGTTGATAGTTTTAGTTGTTACATTTAGTTGATACATTTAGTTGATAGTTTTAGTTGATACATTTAGTTGATAGTTTTGGTTGATACATTTAGTTGATAGTTTTAGTTGTTACATTTAGTTGATACATTTAGTTGATAGTTTTAGTTGATACATTTAGTTGATAGTTTTGGTTGATACATTTAGTTGATAGTTTTAGTTGTTACATTTAGTTGATACATTTAGTTGATAGTTTTAGTTGATACATTTAGTTGATAGTATTGGTTGATACATTTAGTTGATAGTTTTAGTTGATACATTTCATTGATAGTTTTAGTTGATACATTTCTTATGTTATGCTGAGCAGAATCCCTGAGTTTCATTACAGGCAGCTGTTAGAACTGATACTGTAGTTGCTGATACTCCAGAGATGCGGCTGAGAAATGTATCAATTCATTGTAGCAACTCAATGTAGCAAATTGTTCAGATGCTCCTGGATCATTGAGCTGCCAGACTGAGACACCAGAGACAGAAGCATTAAAATTTAAACTTCAAATTTTGGGAGAACGGTAAAAACTAAAAGATGGAAAGCAATTTAAAAAAGTATTTGTTTCTGGTGAACAATCTGAAAACAACTCAACTGGAAAAAGTGTTTGGAAGGTTTAAACCTATGTCACCCTCAAATCCAGGGTAAGGGTCTCATCTTCCCGAGTGACCCTCTGAGTATGAAGAGTACGTGAGCAGTGCAGCATTTCCAATGGCAAGAATTCACAGGCAGTCCATGCTCTCCTCCTGGGTGAATCACTGTTGGGTGAATGTGTGCATGAGTCACATGGCTGCTATGCCTTGAAATCCGATCCTTTCTCCGTGCTTCCCTTTCATTCATGGCTCCTTCCTCCGAAAAGCCTCATTCCTTTTGGTTAACGGTGCTGATCAACAGGGGAAATAGCCTCAAATATAAGATTTTGCAGAATAAAAGCAAACTTTTAAGCCTTTTAAGAAATATTCAGCACAATTTCTGGAACTGAAAACAGTATCTGTCTTTGGCAGTTCTTTGCATTGCTGGTTCTGACTACTAGGGAAGCACAGAATCCACTATTTGGGATTCGGCCGAATCCCAGAATCCTTTATGAAAGATTTCCCCGAATACCGAACCGAGCCCGAATTCTAATTTGCATACGCAAATTAGAGGTGGGAAAGGAGAAAGTGGGAAAATAAAGTTTTGCTTCTCCCCTGTTTTGAGACTAAAAGATTTACCTTCCCACACCTAATTTACATATGCAAATTAGGATTCGGTTCGGCAACACACAAGATTTCAGCTGAATCCGAATACTGCTGTAAAAGGTGCATCCCTAATGGCTACATGTACCAGTGAAACAATGTAGAAGTAGTGAGCTGACTCAAAATTTCCCCAATTTGCAGGTCAGTTAGGGACGGACAGACATTGCTTTCAGTAGCAATTAGGGATGCACCGAATCCACTTTTTTGGATTCGGCCGAACCCCCTCCTTCACGAAGGATTTGGCCGAATCCGAATCCTGCTGAAAAAGGCCGAATCCTGGATTCGGCCAAGACTAGAGTAGCAATTTCCAAACAACTTTTTCAATTCATTTATTACAGGCATGGGATTTGTTATCCAGAAAGCTCTGAATTACAGGAAGGCCTTTTCCCATAGGCCCCATTTTAAACAAATAATTCAAATTTTTAAAAATCATTCCCTTTTTTTTATCAGACCTGTTATCCAGAATGCTTGGGACCTAGGGTTTTTCAAATAACTGATCTTTCTGTAATTCGTGCCTTAAGTCTACTAGAAAATCATATAAACATTAAGGGGCATATGTATTAAGGGTCGAATATCGAGGGTTAATTAACCCTCGCTATTCGACTGACGAATTAAAATCCTTCGACTTCGAATATCGAATGATTAAATCCTTCGAATCTAACGATTTGAAGGATTTTAATCCATCGATCGAAGGATTATCCTTCGACCAAAAAAAGATAGCTAAGCCTATGGGGACCTTCGCCATAGGCTAACATTGACTTCGGTAGCTTTTAGGTGGCAAACTAGGGGGTCGAAGTTTTTTCTTAAAGAGACAGCACTTCGACTATCGAATGGTCGAATAGTCGAACGATTTTTAGTTCGAAACATTTGATTCTAAGTCAAAGGTCGAAGTAGCCCATTCGATGGTCGAAGTAGCCAAAAAGATACTTCGAAATTCGAAGTATTTTTTCTTCTATTCCTTCACTCGAACTTAGTGAATGGGCCCCTAAATAAACACACTAGGTTGGTTTTGCTTCCAATAAGGATTAATTATATCTTAGTTTGGATCAAATACAAGCGACTGTTTTATTATTACAGAGATAAAGGAAATCCTTTTTTAAAATTTGGATTATTTCATTATAGTGGAGTCTATGCGATAGGACCATTCTGTAATTCAGAGCTTTCTGGATAACGGATCCCATACCTGTAGTACTAAAAGAGTACCTTGTATCTTGATCCCAACTAAGATAAAACGATCCAGGATTTAGTTCTGGATTCGGCCTTTTTTTCAACAGGATTCGGAATATGCATATGCAAATTAGGGGTTTGAAGGAAAAGCCCGTGACTTTGTGTCACAGAACAAGGAAGTAAAAGATGTTTCAGATTCGGTTCGGTATTCGGCCGAATCTTTCGCAAAATAGTGGATTAGTTGCATCCCTAATTTAATATTTAAATTGTTTTGTTTTAGCAGACTTAACATATGGAGATCCAAATTATGCAAAGATCACATGCCTGTATTTAATTTATATTGGAAATTGCTTTCATTATGCAACGGTTGGGTTTACTACCCCTTTAAGCATTCTGTATTGTTCGGTATCCATAAGGCTTTAACTCAAGACTAGGGGCCACATTATCACAGATGGATAGTTAAAGGGACAGTAATGCAGTTACTAAATGCATGTGCCAAAGCTTGCACTCTTTTATTTTTATTCTTTTATTTACATTATACTAATGGTCAGTTCTGAACAGGGTGCAAACCCACTCCAGAGTAGTAACCCATAGCAACCATACATTTGCTTTTCTTATTATAAGTACACTACACCCATAAGAGCTAGTTGCTGTAGGTTACTGCACTTGGAATGGCAGTAAATGATGCCGTGGGTATTATGTGAAGCCTTATGTGGGTTCCCTAAGGGGGTTTGTACCCATGTGCTCTTGTTAATGTGTTTCCAGCACGTTCCGCTGCATGGCAGCATGTGATAATTGGTTCCATTCTTCCTATAAGGAGGGAGATCAGCGCTGAATGCAGACGGATCAAGACCTCGTTTTCTGTGGTCAGCACTGGCAGGGGACAAAACCTGCAGGGAAGTAGGAGATCGAATAAAGGGGGGGGGGGATACGGGTTTATATATAGTCCAGAATAATATATGGAATTTTGGTCATTAGTTGAAAAAATAATATTTATTGGAGATTCCCATAGATCCTCTTTAGCTGTGCCTATGGTACATATGGATGGTAGGTGTGTCCGAAAAAGGCCCATTCCAGGAGCGCAGTAGGATGGACAAATAGCAGGGGACCTTTTTACCCATAAAGTGGATCACCGTACCAGAGGCCTCCCCTTCAGACTAGAAGAAAAGAACTTTCATTTGAAGCAACGTAGGGGGTTCTTCACAGTCAGGACAGTGAGGTTGTGGAATGCACTGCCGGGTGATGTTGTGATGCTGATTCAGTTAATGACTATAAGAGGGACTTGGATGATTTCTTGGACAGACATAATATCAAAGGCTATTGTGATACTAAACTCTATAGTTAGTATAGATATGGGTATATAGAATTTAATTAAAAGTAGGGAGGGGTGTGTGTATGGATGCTGAGTTTTCATTTGTCCTTTTTCAACCCAATTTAACTTTGTAACTATGTAGCCAATCACAGCACTGCATTTATACAAGGAAAGATGAACTGTAATTCCCTTTTAGGTCTGTTTAGCTCAGGGCCAGAACTAGGGGTAGGCAAAAGAGGCACCTGTCTAGGGCATAATAATGAGGGGGTGCTGGGCAGGTGCCTGTTGAAGGCCCTCTGCCTACCCCTAGTCCTACCTCTAATCCTACCCCTAGTCCTACCCCTAGTCCTACCCCATGTCCTACCCCTAGTCCTACCTCTAGTCCTACCCCTTGTCCTACCCCTAGTTCCACCCCTAGTCCTACCCCCTAGTCCTACCTCTAGTTCCACCCCTAGTCCTACCCCTAGTCATACCTCTAGTCCTACCCCTAGTTCTACTCCTATTCCTACCCCTAGTCCTACCTCTAGTCCTACCCCTAGTCCCACCCCATGTCCTACCTCTAGTCCTACCCCTAGTCCTACCCCTAGTCCTACCCCTAGTCCTACCTCTAGTCCTACCCCTTGTCCTACCCCTAGTTCCACCCCTAGTCCTACCCCCTAGTCCTACCTCTAGTTCCACCCCTAGTCCTACCCCTAGTCATACCTCTAGTCCTACCCCTAGTTCTACTCCTATTCCTACCCCTAGTCCTACCTCTAGTCCTACCCCTAGTCCCACCCCATGTCCTACCTCTAGTCCTACCCCTAGTCCTACACCTAGTCAAACCTCTAGTCCTACCCCTATTATTACCACTAGTATTACCCCTAGTTCCACTCCTAGTCCTACCCCTAGTCCTACCTCTAATCCTACCCCTAGTCCTACCTCTAGTAGATACAAAATGAAAAAGAACTTAACTGCTGCAATCTAGAAGGCCTGTCAAAAGGGCCATAGTTGGTGGCATATAACCCCCAGTTCACAGGGCGCATATATAAACCACAAAAGATATCCCAAAAACTCTGTAATTAAATTAAAAAAGCTATTTTTTATTTAACATAGAATTAAAAGAATAGGCATACGGTACAACTGGTATTCCACCTTACGCGTTTCATACCTTCTGGTACTCGTTCATAGAAATGCCTATAAATAAGTACCAGAAGGTATGAACCAATTGGTCGGTATGCCTATTCTTTTAATTCTATGTTAAATGAAAACTAGCTTTTTAAACTTAATTACAGAGTTTTTGGGATATCTTTTTGTGTTTGCCATTTAAATAAAAGCCCAGGGTTTTCTGTTAGTGTCAGGAAGTTGTTGCAGGACCATTTGGATAAACCGGGAAACTGTCATGTTGTCTGACTGGAGCTCTCGCTAATGGTGTGCTGCATTGCTGAGTACAATAGCATCTGACAGGTCTGGCCCACAAGAGATTCCGTAGCGGTCGGTGATCTCACGCGGTTCCTGAATCTTTAACAAGCTTCGAAAAGTAGTGATAAAATTCTAAATATTCCTTCTGCAGGCTCCGGTATGTTAGGGAGTGCTGTGCATTGTTTAGAAAAATAAAAAGTATGCGAGGTACAAAAAATAATAATCTAATGACATCCGCCATGTTTTTTCCCCGAATTTCAGCATCTACCTGTGCCCCAAAATCACTGCTCCCGGTACATTGTAGCAATGTTTTGATATCTGTATCCTTGATTTAAGCTAAGTGGGGCTTTGACCAAATGTTAGACTTCAAATGGGGTCTTGAACTAAAAAAACAAAACCACCCGAAAGACTCAAATCAGGATTAATAAACCTTTACTCTTCATCTTCACAAAAAGGACAACAAAAGCAAAGGACAAGAAAGGTTATCCCAAAACTCAACATTATATTAAAAATATACTCTTTATTCAAAAATCATGTTAAAAAATAGGCATACAGACCACATGGTATTCCGCCTAACGCGTTTCATAACCCCTGGTACTTATTCATAGGCATTAATGACCCCCAACAGGTCACGAAAATGTATTTAACAAACACAAAGGTGGAGCACCCCGTCCACTGATTAATATTTTCGACCTTTTATAATTGCATACCTGCCAACATTTTAAAAACGAAAAGAGAGACTACACCCGTTTTGTGGCCACATGCCCTAAATACCATGTCCATTTTACAAAATTCAGCAGGTTAAGGAAAGTTTGAACACATTTCTGGGAGTTTTAGGGCAATGTTTTATGTGTTGGAACAGTTTTGCAAATGAATGTGTATTGCCCTTTAAAGGGGTTGTTCACCTTTAAATAAACTTTTAGTATGATGTAGAGAGGGATATTCTGAGATAATCCCCAAATGGTTATCATTTATTATTTGTGGTTTTTTACTTATTTAGCTTTTTATTCAACAGCTCTCCAATCATTTTCAGCAATCTGGCTGCTAGGGTCCAAATTCCCTAGCAACCATGCATTTATTTTTATAATAGACTGGAATATGAATAAGTGAGGCCTAAATAGAAAGAGGGTAATAAAACGTAGCAATAACAATATATTTGTAGCCTTACAGAACAATTGTTTTTTTAGATGGGGTCAGTGACCCCCATTTGACCGCTGGAAAGAGTCAGAAGTAGAAGGCAAGTAATTAAAAAAAACTATAAAAAAAATAGATAATGAAGACCAACTGAAAAGTTGCTTAGAATTGGCCATTCTATAACTTAACTTAACTTAAGGGTAAACCCCACCCCTTTAAGCTGTGCATCTCAGTTCTCCCAAGAGAATTTGCTCATCTTAAATAGTTACAATTGTATCTTTGCTTATTTTAAATTGTTACAAATAGTGATGCACTGAATCCTGGATTCAGTTCGGGATTTTGCCTTTTTCAGCAGGATTCGGATTCAACCGAATCTTTGTGCATGGCCGAACCGAATCCTAATCCTAATTTGCATATGTAAATTAGGCGTGGGAAGGGAAATCACGTGACTTTTTGTCACATAACAAGGAAGTAAAAAACATTTTTCCCCACCTTTTCCTTTCCCACCCCTAATTTGCATATGCAAATTAAGTTCCAGATGCGGTTTGTTACTCTCTGAATCCTTTATGAAGGATTCAGGGATTTGGCCAAATCCCAAAAAGTGGATTCAGTGCATTCCTAGTTACAAATGTATCAAAGTGCAGGCGTTGAGTTTTCTTGGCTCTCTGCCAAGAGTCTCTTGTTTAATTACATCTCAGAGTAAGTTTATATCTTTTTCTGGCTGTTCAGTGCAAGAAATCAAAGAGAAATTCGGGACATTTCAGTAATAATATGGGAGCTTTCAAAATCTGGACTGTCCCGTGAAAAAAACGGGACAGTTGGGAGGTATGACATTGGTGGGGTAAAGAGTTATCAAGGGAGCGAGGCAATTAGGGTCACTGGTGCTTATTGGGGTCTGTTCTGGGGAGCCAGAATAGGGTAACGGAGTTAGCAAGGGAGCAGGGATTGGCGATTGGGGTCAAGCTAGGCTTTCATGGGTCTCTAGGAAAACAAATAATCATTCAGTTCAAATCTTTATCCAATTGGCATTCAAACACCGGGGGGGGGGGGGATTATTCCCACATTTTGGGAACCACTTCAGTAATCCATTGTTTTAACAAGAGGTTATTGCGTAAGGACCTCCAGAGAAACCCCCTTTTTTTACCATTCTACCCTCTCTACACTTCATCTATTCATGCCACCTTCTAGAAAAAATACACTTATCTTCCTTTTAATATCAATACCAAGAAGAATACAACCCTAGCTGCACACGTCGCTTGTTTTATTTCAATCCTACACACACGAGACAATCGTTTTCTGCCTCTATAAACATGCCTGAAACTGCCAGTCCGATCTTCTTATTTTAACAGCAGAAATTAGCTGCCAGATACTGTAGCACTGTAAAAGAGAAGGAACGTCTTAATGCATGTCATTTTTCAGACAAGGTTACACTGCTGTGCTTAAAGATTATTTCCGATGATTGTCTCCCTCTGCTGGGGTTAAGGTTTATAGGGTGGGCACATCAAAAAAAAAATATATACATATCTTTTTTTTTTTTTTTTTTTTATAGACTTTGTGAATACGGGAGATTCTGTTTAATCTTTTAAAAGGGATGAAACGTCATCTTACAGAGTTAAAGGAGTGCGTTAGAATCTCTGAAAAGAGGGCGGATTTGTAGGTAATGGTATATATTTATTTTTTTATCCTTTAGTTTTCAAGTTATATTACCTGTTGTGCATCACCTATCCCCAGCTCCAATACCGCCTGTGATTGGCTCCCACTGGACAACAAAGCTGGCACTCGCTTCTATTTCATAGCTGAGTGATGTACATGGGGGGCAATAGAAGTTATAACTCTAAAACAATAGGCAACAAATAAATATACAGGTAGGCGATCTGTTATATGGCAACCGTTATCCAAAAATCTCAGAATTATGGGAAGGCCATCTCGCATAGACTCCATTTTAATCAAATAATTAAACATTTAAAAAATGATTTCCCTTTTCTGTGTAATAATAAAACAGTCGCTTGTACTTGATCCCAACTAAGATATAATTAATCCTTATTGGAAGCAAAACCAGCCTATTGGGTTTATTTAATGTTTAAATATTTTTTAGTTGATATAATGAATGGAGATCCAATTTACGGAAAGACCCATAATCTGGAAAGCAAGCATTAGTGATGGGTGAATCTATATCGAAACGGCCAAAAATTCACGAAACCAGGTGTCAAAATAATTTTGACCATTTTTATACATGAGACTATTTGGTC
The DNA here is from genome assembly GCA_038501925.1 of Xenopus petersii. Classification (NCBI taxonomy): domain Eukaryota; kingdom Metazoa; phylum Chordata; class Amphibia; order Anura; family Pipidae; genus Xenopus; species Xenopus petersii. The sequence continues at coordinate 138,548,052 of CM076686.1, read as the reverse complement.
CAAATGCATTAAAGTCAATGGGCGTCCGAATAATTTTGACGCAAGGCAATTTTTTTTTTGAGATGGCACATTTTTCCAACTAAGGGCTCTTAGGGCAAGGCCAGACATGGCATTTTTGCGGCGTTTTTACGTTGCGTTTTTAAGAACAGACAGGCATAAATACACATAAACTGCACTACCACTGAAACTAATGGAAAATGCACTATGGCAACTCACACAGGGCGCTTGCCAGATGAAATCCGCCACAGGACGCCAGTATTGGTGTTTTTTAGCAGAAATGCCAATACGTCAAGAAACTACCAAGTCAATAGACTCTATGGGATCTGCACTTTTGAAACCACACTTTGCGTAAATACGCAGCGTATTTTAAATATGACGTCCAAATTCTCAATGAGAACAATGAAAACAATGAGAAGTGCATGTTGGGAAAAGAATCCTACGTGCTGAAAAACGCATGAAAAATGCATGTTGACGGACGCATGTGGTTCCAGTGGCGTATTAATTAAGTTCTTTTTAAAAAACGCAATGTAAAAACGCTGCAAAAACGCCACGTCTGGCCTTGCCCTTACAGACGAGTGTTTTCAGTTGTGCGTTCCGGTTTCATGCGTTCAGCTGCAGGGGAGCGCAGGAGTAGACGCATTGACTTCTTTTCAATGGGGCGCTACTCACACAGACGCATGTAAGTGCCAAACGCAGGAGAAATCCAACATGCTGCGTCCCAACCTGCGTTCGCCGCTTACATGCATCTGTGTGAGTACAGCCCCATTGAAAAGAAGTCAGTGCGCTCCCCTGCGGCTGAACGCATGAAACCGGAACGCAGCTAAAAACGCTTGTCTGTAATATCTCTAACAGTGACCCGAATCCCTCACTCCTATATATTCCTACTATAGACATGTGAGACTGCCGCTGGAAGGCCTACCGTCCATTATTTACTCCACTGCTTTTATACCTGAACATATGCACATTAGGCAGAAATAATGACTGTTGCCTGTGCCATTGTCAGTAGCCAAAATAAGCAGCACAGAACCTCTTGAATATGTATCAAGAATTTACTGGGTTGCCTGAAAATTTCCACTGTAACGACAGGCTGACTAGCCACATATTTCCTCTCACAGCCCTCCTGTTTTGTTATTATAATTCTTATTATTCCCTGTGGAATGCAGCGCAGACGTATGCAGTTAGCAGATAGGCTTGCCGATATAATACCGGTAAGAATGACGGTGGATCCCAATGTTATTAACAGGGAAAAAGATAAATATATAGGAAGGCCGGTAGTTTTTTTCCAGAAGAGGTGGCAACAATATTTGCAGCACTGCCATCAGGAGAGGACAGCCTGGACTGCTGTTGGACTTGAGTGAATTATAGGGGCAAGAGTGCTACACGTTTCCCCCTTTTCATGCTGTAATATGGGGGCACAAGATGCTGCCGGGTGGGGATAAACGTAACATTGATTCAGCCTGACCCTTTGAGCCTGAGCTGTTGTGAGGAATGCTGGTCACATGACTATTGCCCCAGGAAGGAGAGAGAGAAACAGTACAAACTGTGCAGAGAAGACTGGTATGTGCCTCCTGTGTGAGAGAGAGAATAGAGGTGTAAATATGTGTCTGACAGAAACATGTGTATGTACAGTGTGTGTGTGTATTTGTTCCTATGTGAGAGGAAACATGTGTATGTAATATGTGTCTGACTGGCTTTGTAGGTCTGAGAGAAACATGTGTATGTTTATATGCCTGACTGTGTGCATGTGAGAGAAAACATTTGTGTTTGTTCCTATGTGAGAGGAAACATGCATGTGTGTGTGTGTGTGAGAGAAAACATGTGTATGTAATATGTGCCTGACTGGCTTTGTATGTGTGAGAGAGGAACCATGTTTGTATTTGTTCCTGTGTGAGAGAAAACATGCATGTGTATGTGCTTGTGTGAGAGAAAACATGGGTATGTGTATTTGCTTGACTGGCTTTGTATGTGTGAGAGAAAACGTGTGTATGTAATATGTGCCTAACTGGCTTTGTATGTGTGAGAAAAAAACATGTTTGAGTGTATGTGCCTGTGTGAGAGACACATGTATGTGTATGTGCTTGACTGGCTGTGTGTGTGAGAGAAACATGCATGTGTATGTGCTTGTGTGAGAGAAAACATGGGGTCGATTTATCAAAGAGTGAAGTTAGAGATCTAACTAGCGCCTCTCTCCATTCATTTCTGTGGGGTTTTTTTTAAAGGTGTATTTATCAAAGGGCAAAAGTGAAAGTTCACCATTTGATAAATGCGCCTATAAAAATCCCATAGAAATGAATGGAGAGAGGCGGAATTTCACTGTGCGGACTGTGGAGATCTCTAACTTCACTCTTTGATAAATCGACCCCCTGTGTGTATACAATATGTGCCTGACTGAGTGTGTATGTGTATGTGTATGACGGCTTTATCCTGTAATGTATGATGCACACATTTATCAATGTCATTATGTAGGTGTATGTTCTGGAGGGCTTTATACATGAATGTGGCACTGTCTTTATTGTGCCTGCTGATATTATATATAACGTTAACATGGATCTGACTGTCAAGGAGTGTGTGTCAATATTGTGTTTTTAATCTGCCCACAAACAAAAATCACCCTTACCCTTTGCCTTCACCTAAACTTTTTTTAGTTGTTTGTGGCCCAGAGATTTCTCATGGAAGCCCTGGCCAATGGCAGCCAGATCATTATCAGTAGCAATCGGCAAATTGGGGTGTTAGAGCCCAGCAACAGAGCTGAACTAACCCCTCATTCAATAGAACACATTCTTACAGATATCTGCTTTGATAAATCAAAATCAGTCAGTTGTTTAAACACTTCCTTGATTGAATGGTTATTAATAATAATAATAATAATAATAATAATCTGCGCTAACGTCATCCATTGGTGTTAAAGGTTTGTCCATGCGTTTCCTCAGAGGATGACGGCTCCGACTGTCTCACCCAGACTGTCCTGACTGTACTCATGAAAATCTGTCAGCCACACACAGTTCAATAGCAGCCGTGGAAAATGGTGTACTGGCGTCAAGCTGGGAACAACCATATGGCGTCCCTGGGTGTGAGCTGCAATCTGTGTTTGCTTCCAGTGGTGCTCCTTTTTATCCTGCTGAGTGATAAGGGTGGGAAATCTGACACCCCCCAATGTTTTAACATTCCTTTCATCTTCTGCCAGCATTTAGCCAAGAATTATGGGAGATGTAGTCTCATAACCTCTGCTTTATAGTCTAGTCTGAGACTGAGAGGTTATTTATGAGCAGGATATAAAGTGAAATTTTACACTGATGATGCCATGTTTTTTACCCATGATGCCGCATTTCCCCCGTAATCCAGGATAATTGCAGAATTGTCAAAAATAACGCAAGTTTGCTTTCGAATCTTTTGGTGCAAGTCTGCTGTGCCTAATTTTCTCCCACTGGATTGCTGTTTACCTTTAAATTAAGTTTTAGAATGGCTAATTCTAAGCAACTTTTCAATTTGTCTCCATTATTTATTTATTTTATATTTTAAATAATTTGACTTTTTCTTCTGACTCTTTCCAACCTAGAAATGGGGGGGGTCACCGACCCCATCTAAAAACAAATGCTCTGCAAGGCTACACATGAATTTTTAGAGCTACTTTTTATCACTCCCCTTTCTTTTCAGGCCCTCTCCTATTCATATTCCAAATCATTGCATGGTTTCTATGGTAATTTGGACCCTAGCAACCAGATTGCTAAAATGACAAACTGGAGAGCTGCTGAATAAAAAGCTAAAAGTCAAAAACTACAAATAATAAAAAATGAAACCCAATGGCAAATTGTCTCAGAATATCCCTCTCTGCATCATACTAAAAGTTAACTTGACCCAACTCAAGTCTTTCCAACCTACAAATGGGGGGTCACTGACCCCATATAAAAACAAATGCTCTGCAAGGCTACACGTGTATTGTTAGAGCTACTTTTTATCACTCCCCTTTCTTTTCAGGCCCTCTCCTATTCATATTCCAAATCATTGCATGGTTTCTATGGTAATTTGGACCCTAGCAACCAGATTGCTAAAATGGCAAACTGGAGAGCTGCTGAATAAAAAGCTAAAAGTCAAAGTCAAAAACTACAAATAATAAAAAATGAAACCCAATTGCAAATTGTCTCAGAATATCCCTCTCTGCATCATACTAAAAGTTAACTTGACTCAAGTCTTTCCAACCTACAAATGGGGGGTCACTGACCCCATCTAAAAACAAATGCTCTGCAAGGCTACACGTGTATTGTTAGAGCTACTTTTATATCACTCCACTTTCTTTTCAGGCCTCTCCTATTCATATTCCAAATCATTGCATGGTTTCTATGGTAATTTGGAGCCTAGCAACCAGACTGCTGACATGACAAACTGGAGAGCTGCTGAATAAAAAGCTAAATAACTCAAAAAAGCACAAATAATAAAAATTTAAACCCAATTGCAAATTGTCTCAGAATATCACTCTCTACATCATACTAACAGTTAACATGACCTAACTCAACTTAACCCTTTAATCTAAGGGATGCTAGGTTGCTAGGGTAATTGGGACCCTAGCAACCAGACTGCTGACATGACAAACTGGAGAGCTGCTGCTGAATAAAAAGCTAAATAACTCAAAAAAGCACAAATAATAAAAAATAAAAACCAATAGGAAACTGTCTCAGAATATCACTCTCTACTAAAAGTTAACTCCAAGGTGAACAACTCCTTTAAGAAAAAAGGGAGAGGGAAGCCATTTTTAATGGATGGTGTCAGTAAATACAACATATGTCCATTTTAGCACAACTTCACTTGCCTTCTAATGTTAAAATTACATTAAAGGGGGTTGTTCACCTTCAAGATAACTTTTAGTATGATGTAGAGAGTGATAATCTGAGGCAATTTGCCATTATGTATTATTAATTTTATTATTATAGCAATAACAATGCATTTGTAGCCTTACAGAGTATTTGCTTTTCAGAAGGGGTCAGCGGCGCCCATTTGAAAGCTGCAAAGAGCCAGAAGAATAAGGCAAATCACTATAAAACTATAAATAATGAAAACCAATTGAAAAGTTGTTTATAATTGGTCGTTCTATAACATACTAAAAGTTATCTTAAAGGTGAACCACCCCTTTAAGTTGAACATACACATACATACAAATATACATATTGTAATTTATATTATATATATGTATAACCTTGATACCATTTTATAGTCGATTAAAGGGGTTGTTCACTTTCCAACGCTTTTTTTCAGTTCAGTTGGTTTCAGATAGTTCCCCAGAATTACAGACTTTTTTTTCCAATTATTTTCTATGGATGGCTGTTTTTCTGATATTGAAGTGTAAGGTTTAATTTTTCACCTTCTAAAGCAGCTCTAGGAGGGGGTCGCCGACCCTGTAAACTGTTCTAAACTGATCCATTTAGTTGATACATTTCTTATCTTTGTCCCTGCGGAGCAGAATCTCTGAGTTTCATTACAGGCAGCTGTTAGAACTGATACAATAGTTGCTGATACTCCATCGATACTAATGAGAAATTGTATCAACTAAATGTTGCACAATTGTAACAGTTTAGAGTCTGAATTACTGAGCTGCCCCTGAATCACTGAGCTGCCCCTGAATTACTGATCTGCCCCTGAATTACTGAGCTGCCCCTGAATTACTGAGCCGCCCCTGAATTACTGAGCTGCCAGACTGAAACACCAGAGACAGGAACATTAAAGGAACAGTAACACCAAACAAATGAAAGTAATGAAAATATGATGTAACGTTGCCCTGCACTGGTAAAACTGATGTGTTTGCTTCAGAAACACTACTATAGTTCATATAAACAAGCTGCTGAGTATCAATGGCGGAAATTGAAAACAAGACTATATGGCACAGGTTAAATAGCGGATAACAGATAACACCATTATGTTCTACAGAGCTTATCTACTGTGTAACCTGAGCCTTTTCTCCCTTGAATGGCTGCCCCCATTGCTACACAGCAGCTTGTTTATATAAACAATAGTAGTGTTTCTAAAGCAAACACAGCAGTTATACCAGTGCAGAGCAACACAAATTTTTATTACTTGAAAACATTTTTTTGACGTTACTGTTCCTTTAAACTTAGATTTCGGAAAAACTGTAAAAAAAAAAAATAGAAAGTAATTGGAAAAAGTCTTTATTTCTGGTGAATGATCTGAAACCAACTGAACTGAGAAAAAAGTGTTGGAAGGTGAACAACGGCTATAAGGGAAGCTATTTGAGTTGCACATACCACTTCCTGATCATAAATATTCACTCCTTTGTATAAGACTCAGCAGGAAGTGAGAAGCAGAATGGAAAAAGGTGTCGTCCTCCCCCCCCCCCCCCCCCCCCGCAGCTTGAAATAAGAACTTCAAACTTTGCACTGAGTACAACATAGTTTTGGTGCTGCTTGTTTATCTAAGTGTGACTGGCTGGAAACCCTCCTCGGAGCCAAGATTAGCATTTTAGCTACACCCATGTGTTAATCACAAATGACCACAGGGGGAGATGCACCATGAGAAACCCACATTGATAAAAGTACTTCCATTCCTATGCTAATTCCAGGGATCCTGGCAGTCTGCAGACAGTTTTTAGCCACTTAGTGGCAGTCCCCCATTGTGTCATTGAGCTGTACATGCCATTGTCTGTATACATATCACATATACATATACACATCCAACAGTATAGCACTTTGTGCCATTGTTTGGGAATGCCTTAGGATAATGGGGCCCTTCTGGGCATTTTTAAGTAACCCAAAAACTCTTTAAGTTTACTTTTAGTAAATTATAGAATGGCCACTTCTAAGCAACTTTTCAATTGGTCTTCATTATTTATTTTTTAATAGTTTCTGACTCTTTCCAGCTTTCAAAGGGGGGTCACTGACCCCATTTAAAAACATATGCTCTGTAAGGCTACAGATATATTGTTAGTTCTTTTATTTTTTTTTACTCATCTTGATATCCAGACCCTCTACTATTCATATTCCAGTCTCTTATTCAAATCAATGCATGGTTGCTAGGGGAATTTGGACCCTAAGCAACCAGATTGTCGAAACTGCAAACAGGAGATCTGCCGAATAAAAAGATAAATAATGAAAAAAAACACTCAAATAATAAAAAACGAAAAGCAATTGCAAATGTTCCCAGAATACCACTCTCTACATCATACTAAAAGTAAACAACTAATATAAAGGGGTGGCTTTAAGTTTAATTTTAGGGGCCCATTTGAGTGAAGGAATAGAGGAAAAAAAGTTCGAATTTTGAATGGTCGAATATGGCTACTTCGACCATCGAATGGGCTACTTCGACCACGACCTTCGACTTCGAATTGAACGATTCAAACTAAAAATTGTTCGACTATTCAACCATTCGATAGTCAAAGTACTGTCTCTTTAAAAAATTCTTCGACCCCCTAGTTCGCCACCCTAAAACCTACCGAGGCCAATGTTAGCCTATGGGGAAGGTCCCCATAGGCTTCCTAACAATTTCCTGATCGAAGGAATATCCTTCGATCGATGGATTTAATCGTTCAATCGGACGATTATTCCTTCGATCGTTCGATCGTATGAATATCGCAAAATCCTTTGACTTCGATATTCGAAGTTGAAGGATTTTACTTAGACGGTCGAATATCGAGGGTTAATTAACCCTCGATATTCGACCCTAGGTAAATGTGCCCCTTAGTATGTTATAGAATGGCCCATTCTAAGCAACTTTTCAATTGGTCTTCATTGTTTTGTTTTTTTAATTATTTGCCTTCTTCCCTGACCCCATCTAAAAAAACAAATGTTCTGTAAGGCTACACATGTATTGTTATTACGAAATTCGATTACTAATATTTTTATTCAGGTCCTTTCTTATTCATACTCCAGTCTCTTATTCAAATCAGTGCATGGTTGCTATTGTAATTTGAATCCTAGCAACCAGACTGAATGAAATTGCAAACTGGAGAGCTGCTGATTAGAAAGCTAAATAAGTCAAAAACCACAAATAAAAAATAAAAAACAATTGCAGGTTTCAGAGAATGTCACTCTCTACATCATACTTAAAGTAAATTTAAAATGGGTGGTTCACCTTTAAGTTAACTTTTAGTATGTTATAGCTTTCAAGATAGGGGTCAACGACCCCATCTAAAAAACAAATGCTCTGTAAGGCTACACATGTATTGTTCTTACTACATTTGATCACTAATATTTTTATTCAGTTCGTTTCTTATTCATACTCCAGCCTCTTATTCAAATCAGTGCATGGTTGCTAGGATAATTTGGACCCTAGCAACCAGATTGACTGAAATTGCAAACTGCAGAGCTGCTGAAAAAAAAGCCATATACTCCTGCCTAGTTAATTGGCTCCGGATAAAGTTGACCATTGTCTATGTGTGTGTGTTTGAATGTGATAGGGGGCTTAGATAATTCTTAAGCTATTGATGGAAATTATATTTGTCATGTGCTGCAGAATGTGAGTGTTGCACAAGTAATTAAATCTATTGTGCAAATGTATGGATAGCGCCTACAAACATCTGTACAATGAGCAATGATTATATTGCAGTTTGTGTATCTTTTTATGAATGACAAAAAGAATACTTTAAACTCCTCCTCCCCAGTTGCTCGACAGAGCTTACTGTAGATCACATGACATATCCGTTTCCTTTTTATTCTAAGCATGGGATGGGCTATATAAGCTTTGCACTTCCCTGATCAAACCAAGCCTATGGGCGTAAATGCCATTATTCAGAGGCTTTAGAGATAGGGGTGTAACTAGAGATGGTTGGGCCCCCCGAGCAATATATGCAAGTAGGTCCTGACCTGCCCTGAGTTTTCTTTCTTTAACCCTCTCCCCCCCCTCCAGGGGATTCCTTCCATAGATCAGACTTGATGAGAAGCCAGAGACAAGGCTGCTGAGCTGCTTGGAATTCAGAAGGCAGGAAATTGTAGAGCTGCCTCTGGGGAGTGGAGATGCCATAGGACAAGCACATACCTTCCTCCTTAGCTGAACACATGAAAAGTTGTGTGAAAGTAAAAAAAAAACTGTAGTTACCCCCATGGACTTATTTATTTCCAAAAAAGCTGTGTATAGTACGGCAAGATGATATTCCACAAAGACAGAAACATTTATTGGAACACTTGGCTCCCTTATCAGGTTGCCAACTTTTTTTTTGCATACAAATAAGTTGGGCTGTCCTCTCACCAAATGTACCCTTCATTTAAATCCTGTGCATATGCTGATCAGATATTATGATTAGCCCCAGCAAGGGCCACCCAGTGGGTGAGCTATAGGGTATCAGATAAAATAGGAACATGTAGGAGAGCAACTTGTTTTCCCACCCAGGACACCTACTGTTTTGCAGAGGAAGGGGCAAGTGGGACTGTGTGTATAATCAGGCAAGATGATAAGGAATAGTAAGGAAGGGGGATGTCAGTGAAGGAGGCTGTAACAGCGGAGTTGTGTATATGGTTAATTAGGATGCTATCAGGAAAAGGGGATTGTATGTGTGGGATAATGTGTACAGAAAGGAAAAATGGCGTAATAGGGAATAATTGTACTGTGACCTCTCCAGACCGAGTAGCCCACTTATTGGCCCCTGTATGTGGCCCATGAAAGTCCTGACTGATCAATATCCGTCTCAACATTGTCCAGATATTGATTGGGCTGATTGGAAAATCCAGGCGAGTCTCCATTAGCTCCAGACCAGACTATTGTTATGATCAGATTATCCTAAACGTTTGGTCAGAGAACCCAAAGGAGAAGGGGCCTCAAGACGAGAAAATATGGGATGTGCCGAATGCAAAGTGGGTGGGACTTGCAGGATTTGGGGGGGTTTGGGTGGATTGTGGTACGTTCTTGATATAATAAGGGTGGATGATCTGGTGGATCAGGGCGTGCTCAGGCATGATGCATTTTCTTCCATTGGGACTTCATTTATATGGTTTGTAGGGCCCACCATCCTGCAAGCCCAAGTGACTGGTGGGCTAATAATTTGGGCTTTATAAGGGGGGAGGGCACTGCTAAGTTTGTATATATGGCCCCTGTTTACTTTAAGGCTAAGGCCACACGCGGCGATCTTTTTTCTATTGTCGCTCGAAATCGCCTAGCGAGGCGATTTCGAGCGACAATAGAAAAAAGATCGCTGCGTGTGTTTTGACGCTGGCGATTTTTCGCGATTCCCCATAGACGCCAGCGCAAAAGTTTCCCCAGCGATTGCGGATTAAAAGTCGTGGTGAAAAGTCGCCGCGAGTCAAATCGCGGCGCTGTCGCCTAGTGTGGCCTTAGGATGTACTGAATCCAGGATTCGGTTCGGGATTCGGCCTTTTTCAGCAGGATTCGGATTCCGCCAAATCCTTCTGCCAGGCCAAACCAAATCCTAATTTGCATATGCAAATTTGGGGGCGGGGAGGGAAATTGTGTGACTTTTTGTAACAAAACAAGGAAGTAAAAAATGTTTTCCCCTTCCCATAGCTAATCTGCATATGCAAATTAGGATTTGGATTTGGTTCGGTATTTGCCCGCATCTTTCGGGAAGGATTCGGTGCATCCCTAGTTTACTTATGGTGCTCCTGCAATAGTGGAAATGCTGTAACTGCAGGACAGTGTGTCTAGTACGGCAACATGAAGTCAAGGAAAGGGGAAGCACTGTAAGTCAAAATTGTGTTTGGGAATGCGTTTTCCCTATATATATAGATCTGTTATATATAGTAGTTACACCACTGGTCAGAATCAGCCGTGCAGAAAATATAAACAGACAGACAGACACTGCTTCACTGAAAACATTGAATGAATGGGCGTATTGGAACATTGCTTAGAATGACATTTTCTATTATAAGGCACAATGAAGATCCCTTTAATTCTGAAAGATATCCCCAATAGCTATTCCCTGCCTTGCATTTCCCCTCTCTCCATTCCGTATCTCCCAGTTCTGAAGTGATGAATGATATTCCTTTCCTGATCCGCCAGTTGGCTACCAGCAATAGTCACGGGGGAATGGCAGAGCGCTGCGCTGTTCCTCTGGGCTGGCTATTAAAATCTAAACATAGCCGAGCTGTAAATGCAGGAGAGCAGGGAGTACTTGGCTTGCAGACTGACTAGAGCCCAGTGCAACTGCCTGTACTCACTGCCTACTTTCACTTTACCCTCTGGACTTCTCTAGCTATACATTTTGATTGAACTCTTGTCCACTGCCCAATGTGATGCATCCTGCTGCTAACAGAAAGTGAAACTGCTTTGTTTTGTTTTTTTTCTTCATTTTTTACCTATCCGAATGACTTTAGCCTTTCACTTTCATTCTCAGCGCCGGCTTTGGGAGAACTGGCAGCCTTGCAGGCTCTTATTAAGGGAGGATTAAGGGATTGTGGCTATTCTGTATAGAACATTATTGTCCTAAAGTGCTGGCATATTGCACCGTGACGTAAGGGCAATTAAAGGGAATGTAAACCTGAACAATTTTGCTTTATGAAAGAATTTATTCATTGTAAATGTTAATTTGCAAATGCAGTGTTTGTCCCTTTGTATTCTATTATCTTGTGGGTCTGATTTTTACAAGTGTAGCAGAAGGCAGCTGATACAGACTTGTGGCTGATTGTGCTACATTGTTTCAAGAGACCGAACTAGTAACATAGTAAAGTTGGCCATACATAGGGAACGTGCAGGCCAAAGGAATGGACATCTTACAACATGTGTTTGGCCACCTTTGTATTGTTCATGACAGATCAAATCAGCAGGAAGCAAAGAGGTGCCACAGAGATGTTGCTTCTTTTTGTTGGTAAGGCCTCACAACTGACCATTAGTGGTGTGCTGGTCGGGATTTGCCCGACCCGCACCCGACCCTAACCCGGCCTCCCTTAGCCCACATCCACGCTTCCGGGTTGCTTTTATAGACCCGCCCCGCTGATGACGTCACAAAAGGGACGGGCGCAGCGTCTATAAAAGACGAACCTGGAAGTCGGAAGCCGTTATTTGACGGGGAGAGCAGGAGAAGAGCTTAACCAGCACCCGCTGCCACCTGCGAAGGAGCGCCCGTGATTGTGTGATATTCCCAGTGTCGGACTGGTCCACTGAGATACCAGGAAAGCTCCCGGGGGACCCAGGTGTCAGTGGGCCCTTATGTTGCCAAACATTTGGCCTATTTCATGGTCATCCCATATTTCTATGTGAACAAAAAGGCTAAATAGATGTAATAATAGATTATAGTATGTAAAGAAAAGAGACTAGGAGGAGAGGAAGAATAATAGTACTGAGAGTGGGCCCCTGGTCTATTGTTTTTGGGTGGGTCCCTGGTGTCCCAGTCCGACACTGCACCCACCCGACCCGCAGGTAAACCCCCGGGTCCCGCGAGTATTGGGTTGGCCCGCACATCAATACTGACCATACATGTTCAGATGGTTGGGCAGTATGGTTGAAATCAGTCAAACTGCCCAACCATAATTAGCCATCTTAAAGAACAGTAACACCAAAAAAATAAAGTGTTTTAAAGCAATGAAATTATCATGTAGTGTTGTCCTGCACTGGTAAAACTGATGGGTTTGCTTCAGAAACACTACTATAGTTCATATTAAGAAGCAATGGCGGAAATTGAAAAAAGGCTATATGGCACAGGTTAAATAGCGGATAACAGATAACACCATTATGTTCTTGAGCCTTTTCTCCTTTGAATGGCTGCCCCCCGCGGCTGCACAGCAGCTTATTGATATAAACAATATTAGTGTTTCTGAAGCAACTTGCACTCTCTGCAATAAAATAGTTTAATTTCCAGCTTAATAACAGGAATGTTGGCCTTTTTGCCACCCCTGATAATTTGCAGGGCCCTGTTGCAAGATTCTCACTTTGCCTCATGTAAAAGAACTATGCGGCTGAGATAGTTATAGAAGGTTAAAGCAGATATGTTGAACAAAAGGGTGAAAACCAATAGTCTGCACCTATTTTACTACTTAAAGGGGCTAGTTCGCCTTTAAGTTAACTTTTAGGGGCAAATTCATCAAGGGTCGAATTTCGAGGGGTTAAATCCCTCGAAATTCGACTGGGGAATAGAATCGAATAGAATCGAATAGGCAATTCGGACGAATTTACGCGCTGGCGAATAGTCGCTCGATCGAATATTCGATCTAAGGATTTTCATTCGATCGAATGCCTTTTTATTCGATCAAAAACTTGGAAAACAAGCCTATGGGACTGTCACTTTCCCATAGGCTTTTAAAGCAATTCGGTAGGTTTTAGGTGGCGAAGTAGGCAGTCGAAGTATTTTTAAAAGAGACAGTACTTCGACTATCGAATGGGGCGAATAGTCGCAACGTTTTTGCGCTCGATCCAGTACTTCGACTATCGAATGGCGAATAGTTGCAGCGTTTTTGCGCTCGATCTATTTGAATCATTCTACTCAGGCGAATTTACGCCAATTCGATAGTCGAGGAGCACAAAAATTCTAAGTTTTTTTACTTCGAATCCTTCACTCGAAGTTAGTGAATTGGCCCCTTAGTGTGTTATAGAATGGCAGATTCTAAGCAACTTTTCCATTATTTATTTATTTATTTTTATTGTTTTTTAATTATTTGCCTTCTTTTTCTGACTCATTCCAAGATTCAAATAGGGGTCACTGACCCCATCTAAAAACAAATGCTCTGTGCACATGTATTGTTATTGCAACCTTTTTTTACTTTTTTTTTTTTTTTTGTTAGGCCCTCTCCAATTCATATTCCAGTCTCTTATTCAAATCAATGCGTGGTTGCTAGGGTAATTTGCACCCTAGCAACCAGATTACTGATATTGCAAGAAGAATGCTGAATAAAAAGCACAAATAATAACAACTGAAAACCAACTACAAATTATCTCAGAATGTCACTCTCTACCCAAAAAAGGGTTAAAAGATTACTGCACCTATAGCAAACAGTAAGCTTTTAAATTAGCCCAGTGGGTAGCTGATCATTATAGATTCTTTCACAATTATATTATTTAAAGGAGCGCTTAACCCAGGAGTGCCCATCAGTGGCGGAACTACCGGGGAAGCAGGGGGTGCGAGTGGACCAGGGCCCGCACCCCTTCAGGGCCCCCCAGCAACCTGCTCACCACTGAAATTCGGCGTGTGTGGAGGGGGGGCAGGGCCCGGCTGCGCGTCACGCACCAGGACCCGCCCCCCTCTAGTTACGGCACTGGTGCCCATGCTTTACTAATGCGAGTTCTACTTTTAGTGATGTTGTCCCATTATGATCTAGATCCATAATATCAGTGTTAGCATTCTGTTCCATGGAACATATTACTTAAATACTGATTTATGGAAAAATGTATTAAACAAACAACTATTTCCTTATGTAACCTTGACGTAAAAAATATCTGAATGAAAAGCATGAAACAGGAGGGTGATTTAGACAATCTGTACTGATCACCAGCTAGAGATCTACTGGTAGATCCCAACCTACCTTTTGGACACCCCTGGCTTAACCTTTTCAAACAGTGCTCCACAAATGTAACTTTTTTTTCATACTTCTAAGATGTAAGCTATTGAAATTAATTTGTTTCAGTTTTCACGGCTAGTGTTTACCAGAAGCACCTCCATAAGTCAGATCTTTAACTAAGCAAACTGTTCAAATTGATACATTAGTTGATACTTTTCTCAACGGCAGCTCTAGATGCTACACCTCCCTACTAAGCATGCTCCCCGAGCTTTACTGATATCTGCCAAGCTTCTATATTAAGTCAATATCCAATTTTTTTATAATTTGAAAAAAAAAAATTGATGGAACGATGTGTTGTGGTTTTGTTTTTCCATAAATGAATCCAGTTTTTCCAATGAAAATATTCTAGCAAAAAAGGGCATTAAACCGCTAACCGAGTTTTTCAGCCCCCAAAATATGCTGAAAAACTCTACCTCGGCTTATACTCGGGTCAAGCGCAAAAACGGTCGCCGGCGCCTAAGAATATTCACCGGCGCCTTAGAATAGTAGCCAGCGCCTAAGAATATTTGCCGGTGCCTTAGAATAGTAGCCGGCGCCTAAGAATATTCGCCGGCGCCTTAGAATAGTAGCCGGCGCCTAAGAATATTCGCCGGCGCCTTAGAATAGTAGCCGGCGCCTTAGAATATGCGCCGGCGCCTAAGAATATTCGCCGGCGATTAGAATAGTAGCCGGCGCCTAAGAATAGTCATCCAAAAACGGGATTGAAACTTACCAGAAGCTGCTGCATTTCTCACCCTCGGCTTATACTCGAGTCAATAAGCTTTCCCAGTTTTTGGAGGTAAAATTAGGTACCTCGGCTTATATTCGGGACGGCTTATACTCGAGTATATACAGTAATGCTAATTGGATCATGTTGTCTAATTCAAGCACTGCGTATCTTGACAGCGCTATATAAATAAATGATGATATCTGTCGAATTGTTGGCATTTCCCTTATGCTGCGAGAACAGTTTAGAAGGTTGTGTTGGTACCCCTTTTTTGTGTGTTTGGCACACACAAGTACTGTGCTTTGGGTAGGGCATTTTATGAATATAGATGTATATAATACACAAAAGCCGTGAATATCTTGTAAATTATATCCTTATAAACGGTGAGTACTGATGTCATCAGTTATAAATGGTGAGTAGTGATGTCATTTCTGTCACATGACACTAAAATTTGTGTATTATAATAAATAAAGTTCCCCCAGTTGTAAAATATGAGGATATTATAAGTTACCTCGGAGTTCCATGACCTGTATAAAAACACTCGGCCTTCGGCCTCGTGTTTTTATATGGTCATGAAACTCCTCGGTAACTTATAATATCCTTATATTTTACAAGAGGGGGTACTTTATTCACTATATAAACTAGTATACCTTTTTTTTAAAATGACTGACTAACTTTGACAACATTACCTAAATATTTTATCTAATGTATTTATACTTACATAATGTTCTCTTTTGTATTGGTACAGATTCAGATATCGGCACAGTGACGTCTACATTTGAACTATCAGGCAACAGACATGAAGAAACCATTCAGGTACTGTGTATGTTTGTCACTATATCTGCAAACTGATCAGCTAATTGCATAACACAGGAATCATACAAGACCACTTATAGTGACAATATCAGATTCCAAGTAAAAAAAATATCTAGGGCTATACACACACATCAACAACAATGAAGCAGACAACAACAGTAGAAACATATTTTCTTGGTTTTAACAGAATTGGTGCTTTTATGTCAAGGTGAGTGCTCTTTCAATTTGTAAAGCTGTAGGTTGGTACTGAAATATTTTGTATTGTGCAGTGAAACAACGATGATATTGAGTAGGAAATTAAAACAAACATGTATCCCTTACACTACAGCATTGGTTACTGTGCTTCAGTTGCTGTGCTCCTTGTTATTGGCAAGGTAAATAGATTTTATACACTCACAGTTTTTGATGAAGAGCTTCTTATAATATTCCGGTTGGTGCAAACTTTCTCAGAGTCACATGACTCCACTTGAGCGTAGTATGAAGCAAAAGTAGAAAAAAGTTGCGGGGTACCCGGAGGTACCTCCAAATATTTATTGATGCGGAGTACAAAAAAATCAAACGTTTCAGGGGCTGCCTGGCCGCTTCGTCAGTGATGTACATTGGAACCGATAATACCAGAATTAACTGAATGTGATAATTTGAAATGAGCAGTTATAGCTTTTTCTGGGGCTGATAAGCGACTTACCTAAGATCTCTACAAATATTGCACGATAAAATTTTACAAAACTCTTGTCAATTCCAAAAAAATGCACAATGCACTTGGTATTTCCTTGTTTTGTTGCATCACAATTACTTTCATTCCTTATCAGAATTGGTGCATTCATTGGAAATCAGCTGTCGAGTTCTGCACTTAGGAACCCTGCCGATAAGGGTGGGATTACCAACATGCAGCTGCTTATGAACATTACATAGAATTGAAAACAGTCTACAATAGTTTCTCAGTAAACCACTGTTTTGCCATGTGCCTTGTATGTAAGGAAAGCAGATGAGATACTATCCACCTTCCCAAATATTTTCTTATCATACACTTTATCACTGACCTTTAATGAGATGTGCCATGATTATAGCTGCTTCTAGGGCCTGCATTATGTAGCTCAAACGACTTTACAGGTAAGAAAGTTACCTTGCATGGTTACAATGGTGGACAACTGCTTTACTATGTATTATTTGCAGTCTCATAACGCGCAGCACGTTCTCAAGCAAAGCTCAATAAATACTATAAATGGTGATTCTTAATATGATTGAACGAAATATTGCTTCCAGTGAAGAACAAGATGTCAAGCCTCAAGCTTAAAATCCCAAGATGTATGACCACACAAGATTACAGCAACTGTCTCACGTGACTGGCTGCACAATGCAGAGGTTTGTGCAAAATTGGTTAGAGGTGGCTTCATTTCCCTGCCTTTGCCGAATCCTTCTAGTCTTCCCTGTGACTTTTCAAGCATCTTCCTCATATGCGGTTTAATTACGTGCAATTAATACATGGCAGAACATTTGTTAGCTTGGTTAGTTCCAATCACACTAAGCATGACTTATTTAAATTCAGATTCTTAGAACAGTTGAGGGTGGAGTCTATAGGGAGAGACCCAAACGCAGCTGAGAAATAGAATAAAATATATTGCTTTTCTTGCAAAGGGTCCAAGTCACTGCTGCATTAGTGTATGCTCGAAAATCTAACCCAAACTGAAAGTTTTCTTGACAATATACTTCAATTATCTTAAATATAGTACTTTACTACCCTTGGGGAAAACAAAAAACATTTTATACCAAAGAGAAACCAGGGCAAAACATCCTGTTTTAAAACAGGCTTAAAGTCAGCAACTTTCATGTATACTGACATGATATAACAAAGTAATACAAATCAGATTTATAATATACACCAGACAATATAGAAACGTAAAAATCAGGGTTAGACTGGGCCAGTAGGACACGGGAAATAAACCCTGAGTCCCTGGCTCTTGGATCATGGGGTTTCAGGTGAATTTAGTAAGTATCTAGGCATAACTGGGTGGCTGGTGCCCTAAATTTAAGAAAAGAATTGGATGCTGAGAGCGTTGATATGTATTTATATGTGTGTTTGTGCGTGCATATACTGAATACGAACCACCCTCGATTCAAAGCATTGCAACCAATCAGTGATCTTTTTTATTTAGCCAGATGCAGGTAAAACAATGAAAGCAAACATTTGATTGGTTGCCAAGGGATACTGCCCAGGTGCAAAATTAGCTCCTTTTTTTATAAGGAATTGTCTTACCTGTGTTATAATTTTAAAAACAGGCATCTCACCAGAACGTTTAAGAATGAATAATCAGATTCTGTTCTAGATTATGGAATTTGATATTGTTTACAATAGCTCAGAATCAGGAAATGTGTTGTTCTGCCTGTTAAAGGATCCACCAGATGCAGACTGCACTAGAAGTGGTGCTTTATTTGACTACATGTCGTAAACACAGAACCGTAGAGAGACGTGGGCCGTATAGAAGATGCTGCCTACACTGTGGATTTAAATACAATCTAATAACAAAGATCAGCTCCACTTCTCAAAGCACTAATGGGGTGTTGCAGGCACATAAATGTGCATCTGTGGATTTCTACTATACAATTGCTCTTGAAAGGATCAAGTGAGCATTGTGCCTGGTCATTGCCTGGTTTTGTCTGGAATGCAACATTTTTCATTCTCAAGGTCTGCAACAAGTCCAAGCAATTAAACTCCATCCACATATGTACATGCTCTCATGTGTCGCTCTTTAGTTTGGCCTGGTCTTTTCTGATAAAGATATGGTGATGCAGACCCACAATTACTTTCACAGGACAGGGTGCCCACCACTCCTTAAATTGGTCCTGAGAAGGGGTAAGAGAGAGACACATCAGTGGAAGTCAAGGATAAAAGACCCAACAAATGTGTATTGTCAAGTAAAAGTTTACATACAGTTCACTGTAGTGGGCAGATTTATCAAAAACTGCTAAAAAGTTCTTATTTTTAATTCTATTTGCAGCTTTAATCTAATTATTCTTGCATTGCACAATTAAAGCAACACTAAAATTCTTGAGAGGCTTAAAAATTGTTGAGTTAGTGAAGGGGCAGAAAAATTGCCATTCAAGCACAAACTCATGTCCCCATTGGTTAGAATGGATTTTGAATGGTTTGAGCTCACAGATTTTATAAACACGGAAAACTCTTGAACATAGGAAAAACATGATATTTAGTTGACATCTAACAACATTTCTTATTTCGACCTGCTACTATAGATAGTAGATTAGTAACAGGCTCCATCGGGGACAGCAAAAAGATTAAGGGAGTTATTTATTAAAGGTTGAGTTTTAGAGGTTTGTGAGGGTTTTTATTAGGGATGCAGCAAATCCAGGTTTGTGTTCAGGATTCGGCCTTTTTCAGTAGGATTTGGATTCGGCTGAATCCTTCTGCCTGGCCGAACAGAATCGGAATCCTAATTTGCATATGCAAATTAGGGGCAGGGAGAGAAATCGCATGACTTTTTGTCACAAAACAAGGAAGTAAAAAATGTTTTCCCCTTCCCACCCCTAATTTGCATATGTAAATTAGGATTTGGTTTGGTATTCGGCCGAATCTAAAATAGTGGATACGGTGCATCCTTCGTTTTTATGCCTCGAATGAACTCGCACCTCGAAATGTTTTCTGATTTAAAAAAAAAACTCAAAAGGAAAAAACTAAAATCAGCGAATTCGGGGTGAAGAACCCAAAAACTCAAATTAATAAAGTTTTTGGCTAAAAATAAAGTCAAATCACGCAAATTAATTGAGTTTTCGAGCGAAACCCATGGAAAAACCTGGACGTCATGAAGGCTACAAACATCTTCAAATGGTTGAAGGGACCTCTTCCATTGAATTTTACATGACCTTGACAGGTTTTAGCTGGATTCGAGGTATTTCCCGGTTCAGGTATAATGAATCTTGAAAAATTCAAGTTTCTTTTAAACCCGAAAATTCAAGTTTTGGCTGAAAAATACCCTCGAAAACTCTGGTAAAAATCAACTTAACCTTTGATAAATAACCCCCTAATTATGTACCAACCATAACCAAATCCTCTACTGAAGTAGACGGGGGCAGCTTAAAATGAGGCAATAATAAAAATATTATTGTCTGACATGCCTGAAATGAAGAAAAAAGCTGTTAAAAAAAAATAATAAACCCCACGCAATATTTTATATTTCTGATATATAAAAACTTTTTTTTCTTTTTAACTAAAAAGGAACGTTGTCTGGTTTGTGAGTACAAACTACTATTCTTTTTTTTTTTACATTGCTAGGAAACCACTTTCTCTCCTTGAACAAGAGAAAATGTATTTATATACCTACCTCACTGGCAACGAGGCTTTTAATGCTCGAAAACAAATTGTTTAGAAAGTATTTTGGTGTTTTATAGATACCTGTTATACATAAAACCAGACATAAATTCAGTTTTGCCTTCTATAGAGTAAATGGGATGTCATTTGATATGCTCGGAGCACACTGTGATTTTTTTTTAGCATTCTCAATAAAACGTAAAGTTTCCCAGACCATTACCGCTTATGTGTTTCACTTTAGATCAGCTGTTTATTTACAGCTTTTAAATGTTTCAGAACTAAGGAAAACTAGAATTCACAATGGCTTATGTCATAGTTATAGCCCATGATTCAATGTTAACAGGACTGGTGCTTAAAAAATTCCTTTCCTGTGTGAACTTCACAGTCATAACGTCTAACATTATATTTTCAATGTATGTAATGCACAAAAAGAGGCATTTTTTTTTTGCCATACCCAAGATCTGTATTCCCGTAACATGTATTTGTGTGTATTGGGCAGTTTCATAAAATTCATAAATGTGTTTAAATTGTTCTTGCTGAATATCACCTCTTGGAAAAGCACGTCTTCTGAAAATACCCCCAAATTGTACAAGTGGCTCACCTTTAAGTTAACTTTTATTATGTTATAGAATGGCTATTTCTATGCAACTTATCAACTGCCCTTCATTTTTCTTATTTAGAATTATTTGCCTTCTTCCACTAACCCCATCTAGTTTGCTTATTTATGAAAAAACTTGAATGCAAATAGCTCAAATGAATGCAATCGGGGGGGGGGGGGGGGAAACTCAATTACTCAAATTGATCCAGTTATTGGCAAAAAAAAAAAAAAAACTTGAATAGCTCGAATTTGAGTTTTCAAGTGCAAACAACTTGAAACAACATGACCTCGACAGGTTTTAGCTGGAGTATTTTCATAACTGAGCTTTATGCAGCATCAAATATTGAAGAATTTGAGATTTTTTTTAACCTGAAAAAATTTAGTTTTTAGTGAACTCTTGAAAACACAAATTTTTCGATAAGAACACAACTTGACCTTTGATTACTGATGGGCGAATTTGTCCTGTTTCGATTCAACGTAAAATCCAAGAATTTCCAGCGAAACTGATGCCCGCGTCAACATGTGCCCAAATTTCTTTGACGCCGGTGAATTTTCATAGCAGTTTTGTGAATTTATTCGTCCACGGTGAAACACAGAAATTCACAGCGAATTCGCACCTGCCGAATTTATTCGCCCATCACAAGTTTTGATTAATAACCCCCTAACATTTCAGTCTGAAATATAAGAATGTGGGGCATATGAATAGTGACTGTTCACTAATCAAGGAGAAGTGGAGGACTGGGAAGACCTAACATAGTGGTATAAGCTTGATTAAATTATCATTTACTTTTAGCTCTCCAGATTTCAGTTTATCAAGGCAGGTCAGATAGTTTGACCTTTAATTTTCGGCGCATGCATTGAAATGCTGCTGGAATAATTCCGAAAGGGCATTACACCTTCTTTTTTTTCTAGTTTGAAATGTCCGCACGACTTCTGATGCAGTTGTAAAAGCAGCATGTTTTTTGGGCGTGGGTGCTTTAGAAGTCTGTGGTTAAGCTGTGAGTTCAACATGAATGCAACATGAACTCAGGATTTCCTTTGAAGTTTGACACTAGGGATTTTCCCCACCTACCATGGGGGTGGGCTTTCCGAAAAAAAAAAAAACCTTTTAAACTTCTCCAAGTACCATGTAGAGAAGTTTCAGAGAGAAATTGTCCCTGTTTGAAGAGCAAGGATCAAATTCCTTCAACCTTAGATTTCTTTATAGCAAAAAAAGCAGTGCCTGAGCAAATTTCACTTTTACTACTGATGAAATATAGAAATAAGTGCTCAGCTTGTGCAAAAAAACACAGAGGAAACCCTATGCACTACTTAACATGGTATTAACATGGTATTTGTGAATGAAGCGTGATTGTGGATTGAAAATACCATTTCAATTCAGCTTTTATCTATTCATTTTAAATTCGTTAAATTCTGGGGAGGGGGGGGCTACGGTGATATCTATTTGTTTTAAAAAATAATGTAAAATTTCACAGATGTCGATTAAATAAAGTCATTAGTAACATTTAAACATGCTCCACATACTTGCACCAAGAATAGTTGCTCTTTCCAAGTCAGTCTTATTTCATTGAGCACAGGGTTCCCAATGTGGACTGAGTGCCGCAAATAAAGCAAAACACCACTGCACATCACAAATTCATATATGTGTTTGGGGGCTTTTGTGTGGGGAGCAACAGTTGCTCACTCTTTGTTGTGACTGTTTTGTTAGCAGTAGTCCATTATAGAGGGCAATTATCTGAGCATGGTTAGCTAACTCACAAGCACCACTCATGGAATAGCTTTAATCTCTCTGATGCTTCAGTAAGGTCTACTTCTTTTGTAGTGAAAAGTCATAACAGAATTAACTGAAAATTAAGGAAACCTGTCCTTTCAAGTAAAGGAATCAGTTTGACTTTGTATCCCAATACTCATGTCCTAAAGGCATTGGAACTTTTTGATTACTTAAGGCAACTTGAGCTGTTTTGGTTAGACAAGAGATCTGTCTAGGACAAAAACTGTATGTTTAATAATTATGTTTAATAGTTCTGCTGCTCATCTGTACAACTCTACTGGATTTCCCTCACGACTTGAATTTGATTTAAAAAGCATATATATTTTTTTCCTGGTGTGAGGCCCTCAGAGATGTTCTTTCTATTTCATCTCATCGGTAATTTCAAAATAGTTTCCTACAAGATACAGTTAACATTCTGAAAAGGGGAAACTATACCCCGGAATATTGTAGGTCTCTATAATAATAATATATCACATAAACATCCCATATTTAACATATAAACAAAAGTTGTTTCTTGAAATATACATTACTTCTTAGTTTAACAAGAGACGGGATTTCTTACTTTCTTTTCTTTGCCAGACAAATTAAGAGCAAATTACCCTATCAAACCTCCATATAAAAAAAATGTAAAACAGGCTGCTCACCTCTTCACTACTCGGTTGTAACGACTCGCCAGTCTGGAACCTTAATGGTAGCTGGCACTCTCAGATGCACAAGAGAACCCCTACGAGTTCCGGTGTTCACCGACGCCCTTTTGGGGACCCGGGCTTTCTGCTGCGGAACCAACAGGGAATTTGTGCGTTTAGTATCGCGAGAGTTCGTGAAGAGGTACCAGCAAGGATCAGGCAAATAGTAGTCACTAAACAGACAAAAAAGTCAAGGCAGGCCTCAGGAATCGAAGTCGAACAGGCAGAAGGCAAAAACCAGAAAAGTCAAATTGAATACAATGCTCTAGCAGGATCTGTAAACAGATCCTTTTTAAAGGAGAATTGGTGCCAAAGTTTGAATTTCATGCCGGAAAAAGACGTCATGGTGCTCAGCATCAATACGTGAGCGTCATGATGCTCCACGAACAGCAGACATCCGTGACAAAGCCGGGGCCGCGCACGCGCACCACACAGCGAGGAAAGACACTCCCGGAGGTAAGTAGGGTTGCCACCTTTTCAAAAAATTTTACCGTCCGGTGGGGGGACGGGAACTAAAGGGGCGGGCCGTGATGCAAAAAAAGTCAGGGCCATGATGCAAAAAAGGGTGGGCCATGATGCAAAAATGGACGGAGCCGCGGGGGACGTGCCGCAAAAGGAGCAGGGCCACACCGCGCGATGCCAAGAAGATGAAGAAAAGGTACGTTCCACCAGAGGGCCAATCGCTTTTGTTAAGGGTATTACAAATTACCGGCAACTACATTGCCGGTAAATTTGTAATAACGACCCCAGCCTTGGCAGGTGTTTTACCAGCAAGGCCAAAAAAATAGCAGCTGGATGGCAACCCTAGAACTAAGAGAGCGCACTGATCTCCTGGTGCGTCTTACATCGGTGGTCTGATCCAGTGTATTCAGACCTGTTCCTTAGTAGAAGGGCCATCAGTGGAGTCAGTGGACGCTCCTGTCAACCCAATCATTTTGTTTGGTATGCCTACTCCATGGACATTGCTCATTTCTGTATCAGAACAAAAAGCATTAATGGAGGAAAGGATAGAGAAGCAACTAGGAGATTAAAGAAATATATTGATGATGAGGAGGAGGAAAAATACTATGGAAAGTTCCCCTGTTGTCTAAAGTTTTCTGGTTGGCTCCTGTAAGGTTTTTCTAACTCTACGATAATCCCCTGTTCTTCTTGTGGGTCGAATTTTCCAGTGACATATTCTTTAGACAAATCTTTTTGCCTATTTACTAAAGCATTTTTTTCAAATTTCACGGCTGCTTTTCTCACCCAAAAAGATAAAAAGAAATCGTCATATGCTATTGGCAAAGAATTTAACATTTTTACATATGGTTGAACAAACAAATCTGATCCTCAGACGTATTCTAGGAAGCACTGAGGAGCCGTAGGTTCTCTGAAGTTATGCTTAACAAGGAAAATTATCAAAGACCATCATCCACCTTCAAATCATGTCTTTATTTCATCACACTTAGTGATATTGTGGCAATTGGTAGTGCAACTAGCTTATGTGTAGACTAGGTCAGCTACCTGCTACCTGCCCGCACTCCGGGCCAGACACCCGTCTCTTTGCTCAATGGCTCTTTGATGCTCGATTGCCCCAGGGAGATTTTTTTAAACCTTTGGAGGAAGCAGACCCAGCCGTCGGCTTCCTCTATAGTTACGCCACTTCAAATCTATCATTTTCCAGGGTATCTATTATTTCCAGAGTTTGTTTTCAAATTAGGGTTTGCATCTGATTCTGAGTGCAAGTGTGGTGCACCTTTGACATAGCCTGCTATGTGAACCCAAGAGCTACTTCCAGGTCCAGGGTGGTGGTAGCTCCAGTGTTCCACAAGGTCAATAGCTGATGGATGCAAAGGCAACCATGTGAAAGTGCAGAAGCGTATTTGGTAGGGATGCACGAATCCACTTTTTTGGATTCGGCCGAACCCCCGAATCCGTCGCGAAAGATTCGGCTGAATACCGAACCGAATCCGAACCCTAATTTGCATATACAAATTAGGGGTGGGAAGGGAAACACATTTTCTACTTCCTTGTTTTCTGACAAAAAGTAACACAATTTCCTTCCCGCCCCTAATTTGCATATGCAAATTAGGATTCGGATTCGGTTCGGCCAGGCAGAAGGATTCGGCCGAATCCCGAACCGAATCCTGGATTCGGTGCATCCCTAGTATTTGGACTCAAGTACCTTAAAGGAGAAGGAAAGGTTAAAACTAAGTAAACTTTATCAGAAGGGTATATATAAATACACCAGTAAACCCTCAAAGTAATGCTGCTCTGATTCCTCTGCCCTTCTATTGTTTACACATGGGTTTCTGTATCAGACTTCCTGTTTTCAGCTTAAACCTCCAGGGCTAGGGCTTGAGCATGCTCAGTTTGTTCCTCTCTCCCTCCTCCCTTTTCTGCTGTAATCTGAGCCCAGAGCTATGAATGAGCAGGGAGAGACTCAGGCAGGAAGTGATGTCACATCCA
Source organism: Xenopus petersii (assembly GCA_038501925.1). Classification (NCBI taxonomy): domain Eukaryota; kingdom Metazoa; phylum Chordata; class Amphibia; order Anura; family Pipidae; genus Xenopus; species Xenopus petersii. The sequence goes on along the minus strand of CM076686.1, from coordinate 138,522,268 downwards.
GCTGATACGGCAGCTGCTATCCTAAACAAACAGAGAGAGATTCTAGAGCTGTTTACTCAGGTATGGTAAAGCATTCTGCAGAATAAATATAGTGTTATAGCTTGCACTATTGTGGCTAATCTATTGACAATAAACTGTTTTGTTAGCTTTCCTTCTCATTTAATAAATTGTATCAATCTGCGCTCTCCATTGTGTATCCATTTTGCAGCACCTGCAACTTTGTAAAGGAGCCCTTGTGATTTAAAGTACTGTATACAGGCATTTTAATTGATCATTGTTCACGGTTAATTTCTCTATACATTCATAGCTGTAAGCACGTAATTATTGCCATTTCATATAAAAACACGGTGCTTCCCCCCACCCCATCCTCCTGGATTGTGATAGATTTGCGGCATGGGCAATAGTATAGAGTATAGTCTCCCTGCTCTGAATAAGGCACGGGAACAAACAAGATACGTTTTTGCTTCAAGTAAATAATCTCCCTTTATTAATTTAAGTGAGACACAAATTCACATCTTTGTCGAATCAGCAGGAATGATAAATACACACTGGAAAATGAGTGATCACAGAACCTCTGATGTAGCCACCTAAAGATGAATTATGAGCAGTGCAGCGCCTAAACATAGCAGATTTCTGTGGAAACCCCCGGCATTTAAACATTTTTTTTTTAACAGGGTATTTTTTTCTTCTTTTCTAAAAAACGGTGTAAATAAAACAAGACTAATGTTCTATAAATGTGTTGTGATTTTTCACTCTGACCTCATTTGACATAGCAAGAATGATTTTTTTTATCACAGCCTGTACTTCCAGTCATTGCTCTCTGCACAAAGAAGTGAAAGTAAAAGAAAATCATTTTGCCTTTGACACATACTTTATTTTCCAGCTTTCAGTTTGAGCCTTTTGATTCGCTCCTCAAATGTAAACACGAAGCGAGCCTGAGTAAACTGAGAAGAGCTCTAGACCTGGAGGACTAACAAAATGTGACATTTGCTCAGAGAGTGAGTGTGTGACTCACAGCTCCTCTTGGTGTTTCAGCCCACAGACTGCAGCCTACATAGACTGCAAAATGAATAGTAGTGCGGAGTAAACAGGAGCTATGACCACCTCACTGCACTGACCAATCACTTGGGTTCATTTTCATAGCCATGGTGTTTTTTAGAGCACAAGGCATGAAGCAATGCCTCCTGGGAATATCCTGTGAAGAGTCCTTAGCTCCTTTTTTTTTTTAAACTTTACGATTAACGGTAGCAGGAAAATATTTTGTATAAAAATCCCACTTTATAAAGTAAAAGAAATGAGAAAAAAAAAAAAAAAAAAAAATATATATATATATATATATATATATATATAAATAACTTTATATCTTGATGGGGGTATACAGAGGATCTTGAACAATCTCCTGAATGTAACACAGGGCAGTAATGATAATGTAGGGAAGATGGACCAAGGTCAGTAAGATGTGGTGGTGGGGTGGAAGGCACCAGACAAATATGGCTAGTAGCCTATAGTTTGTATTAATGGAGTAGTAGTAGATTAATGGAGAAGTAGCCTTATCTAACACCAGGAAAGGAAGAAGTAAGTCAGCATTCATTTTTTTTTAAAAAAAGTCTTTATTTATTAACATTTCAACATTTAGGGATGGGCGAATTTGACCCGTTTCGGTTCGCCTAAAAATCGCCGCCGGCGACATGTCGCAGACGCCCATTAAAGTCTATGGGCGTCAAAAAAATGTTGTCGCGCGGCAAAATTATTTTGAAGCGCATCTTTTTTTTTTGACGGACGCCGCCATACTAGTCTATGGGCGTAATTTTTTCCGCGAAACGAGGTGAAGAAATTCGCCAATCCCTACATTTTAATGCTTGAAAAGAGAGAGAAGGTGGAAGGAGAAAAAGAAGAAGAAGGGGGTGTTATAGAAGGAAGGAGGGGGATGGTTATGGTAAGTCAGCATTCATCAATGCACTGCTGAAGAACTAGATAGCAATGGTATAATGGGTAGTAGGTTTCTGACATTGCCATCTCTTTAAAGGGGTTGATCACCTGTGAGTTGACTTTTAGTATGATGTAGAGGTTTATATTCTAAGACAATTTGCGATTGGTTTTCATTTTTTATTATTTGTGGTTTGTGAGTTATTTAGCTTTTTATTCTGCAGGTCTCCAGTTTGCAATTTCAGCCATCTGGTTGTTAGGGTCCAAATTACCCTAGCAACCATGCATGGATTTCAATAAAAGACAGGATAGGGCCCCATTAGAAGGGTGGGTAACAAAAAGCAGCAATAACAATACATTTTAAGCATTTGTTTTTGGATGGGGTCAGTGAACCCCATTTCAAAAATGGAAAGCGGCAGAAGAAAAAGGCAAATAATTCAAAAACTATAAAAAAAAAAAATAAAACGTGAAGGCCAATTGAAAAGTTGCTTAGAATTCTCGAAAATACTAAAAGTTAACTTAAAGGTGAACCACCCCTTAAGGATTAAGGTTGGCATCAGAAGCTGGTTTAAATATTCAAGGTGGATACAACTGTATAGTATAGAAAAATGTGTTAGATGGAGGAGGTTGGGGAAGGCACTAGTTATGTTATGGTCAATAGACAGATTGAGGTTAAGGAGGCAGATGAGAGTCAGTAAGTGCCTCAAGTCAGATTCAGTGGAGAAGTTGCCTAAATTAACATTAGGACGACTTAAACGAACATTCTTGAATGCAAGCACTGCAGGAGACTCACTGGACAGTTATGTAAATATATGATGGCTAGCATGTTTCTGCCATTGCACTCTCTAAAGGATACAATTTGGTTGGCATCAGGGGCTGGTTTTAAAGACTATTCCAAGTGCTGTATGTTTTTATAAAGTTTTCTGTTGCAGCAGACAAACCTTTACTTTGCTCAAGTGTTCAAAGATTGTAAGCTCCACTGTTGCAGGGACCATGTTAATAAAGAATGTGTACTACGTGTAAATATATTGGCACTCTATAAATAACAGATAATAAATACATAATGTAGAACCCATGTTTTTCAGGGGACCAGAATAAAATGGAGTAAAATCCAGAAAAATGTAAAATTAGGGAAATGTATTTTGCATAATATATACCATAGGTGAGACCACAAAACAACAATATAAAATGAGGGGAAACTTAAAATCAGGGGATGTAAAATCGAGGTTCCAACATGTCCTTCAGTGGCGGAACTACCAGGGGAGCAGGGGGTGAAGCAGGCCAGGGCCCGCACACCCTCAGGGCCCCCCTTTGACAGCCCGTGCGCCACAGAAAATGTGGCAGTACAGAGGGGGCGGGGTCCGGCTGCGCGTCACGCACCAGGGCCCGCCCCCCTCTAGTTACGCTACTGATGTCCTTTGTAACATGTCTCTGTATTAATCTTAAAGCCTTGTATTGACACTAGAAGGCCGGAATGCAGAGCAATGAGTTTCATTTAAAGGTGTTTGAATTCATTTGTCTCTCGAAAATGTTTGGCATAAATGTGTTGAAAGGGAAAGACAAAACTGCCAACCACGAATTCAGGATCCTCACTCATCTTTCAGAAAAGAATCTTCCTTCATCCCTTTTTCTTTTCTCATGCACTAAGCACCTATTTCTCTGTATCCAAGTCTTCTCTGGATTCTGTTTCCCTCTTATTCGCATTCCCCTTCTCTTCCCTCTCCTCTTAACCTCCTTATTCTGCTTAGCTCTTGCTTTTAACTTTTGCTCCTCCTTTTTTTCTTATGCTTCTGACCTGCCATTCTCTGTCGCTTCTGCTCTGTATTTCTCTTCTTCTTCATCATTTTCTATTAACCCTCAGATCAATTTTCTCCCCTTTTCTGTTTTTTTCTTCTTCTTCCTTGTTAACCTTAATGTTCACATTGTTTCCTTTCTCCTATTGTTACTATCTGCTTTTTGCCATACCTTTTTTTCCATTGGGTTTCAGTTTTTATCCCTACTCCTTCTCTTTTCTGCTCTTTAGGATCAGGGCACACAGGCAGATTCGAGGAGATTAGTCACCCGACGACAAATCTCCTCTTCTTCAGGGCGACTAATCTCCCCAAACTGCCTTCCCGCTGGCTAAAATGTATATCGCCAGCGGGATGGCACTCGGAGCGATTGATTTTCCGAAGTCGGTAAGGCGACTTCGGAAAACGAATCTGCCTGTGTGCCCTGACCCTTAAGTTGTGGGTACAGGAACAAGTGCTCCTTATGGGCCCTAATAGTTTTGCACCCCTTTGTGCTGCTGCACTCCTGCCTGTATTTTTTTAATTCCAGTTTATTTTCCACCATCTTTCCAAGTGTCATTAATCCATCCTCTTTCCAAGTGCCATTAGACCACCCTCCTCCTAGATCAGTGCATGCGTAGACTCTACTGCAAAGAAAGGGGGCAGTCCAATTCCTAGTGCTGCACTGAACCAAAATATGACCCTGTAAAGACCTTGGATTGTAAGCTCCACTGGGGCAGGAGCTGGTGTAAATAATGTATATTCTTTGTATAGTGCTGAGGAATATGTCGGCACTAAATAAATAAAGGATGATATAAAGAGCAACCCTTACCAACTTTGCAGTGAATATCTGTGCAACGTTTCCTTTTACTCCCATATGATTAGATGTTTATAATGAATTTTGATAGGTTTCATTTCCCAGTTGTAGAGAGCAGTGCATTAGTTGCTTATATTGGATAGAAAGTTTCGAATTTTCTAATCTGCAGCTGTGGTTCTATTTGATCATTGGCCGAATTGATGATGTGGTTTATCTCGTTTGGAATCGCAAGCTGCTATTTACAAGTTCTGACTGTCCATTACTTGCAGAAGGAAAGCTGATGCACACCCTTATTTAAATAGTGCAGGGAACCAGCTGGGAAAGAAAGAGGCTTCCCAGGGACAGAGCTGCCCAACTGAGCCATTAACAATGTGAAAAAGTGCAGACTTCATGGAAAGAGACTGCTGAAAGTGTTGAACTAGAACTGGGAATTTAGAAGTCTTCTACAAGAGCAGAAGCAGATATTGGTCTGCAGTGTGTAAAAAACACAGATCACGACAGAGTGTTTGAGAGTCGAGACTTTAATCTTAAGGCACGATCAGCTTTGAATGTGAGAATTTATTTTAACAAATTTATTATCTGTTGCATTGAACTCTCAATCCATGCTTGCCCTATAAACAGTCACTAAATTAATTGTACAGTTATGGGATCCATATCCGGAAACCCATTATCCAGAAAGATCTGAATTATGAAAAGGCTGCCTCCCATAGACCCATTATAGTCCCATTATAATTAAATAATCCAAATTTGTAAAAACTATTTTGTAATAATAAAACAGTAGCGTGTGCTTGATCCAAACTAAGATATAATTAATCCTTATTGGAAGCAATATCAGCCTATTGGGTTTATTCAATGTTTATGTTATTTTCCAGTAGACTTAAAGGGATACTGTCATGGGGAAATTCAGCAGAATTTTGCTCTGAAATCCGTTTCTCAAAAGAGCAAACAGATTTTTTTTTATATTTAATTTTGAAATTTGACATGGGGCTAGACATATTTTCAGTTTCCCAGCTGCCACCAGACATGTGACTTGTGCTCTGATAAACTTCAGTAACTCTTTACTGCTGTACTGCAAGTTGGAGTGATATCACCCACCCCAGCAGCCTAACAACAGAACAATGGGAATGTAATCAGATAGCAGCTCCCTAACAGCTGCCTGGTAGATCTAAGAACAGCACTCAATAGTAAAATCAAGGTCCCACTGTGACACATTCAGTTACATTGAGCAGGAGAAATAACAGCCTGCCAGAAAGCAGTTCCATCCTAAAGTGACCTGAGATGCACACCAATATTACAACTAAAAAAATACACTTGCTGGTCAGGAATGAAATTTCATATTGTAGAGTAATTTAGAAATAAAAACATCATAAAAATCATGAAGAAGATCTATTATCTGAAAAAAACCCAGGTCCTGAGCTTTCTGGATAACAGGTCCTATACCTGTACTTGAATTCTGAAACTGTCCTTTCTTCTAAAGGTTACCATTAAAGGATATATTCACCTGCCTCCGAGCCCTACATCCCCTTTATTTTACTCCCTGTTTTGGCCTTTCAGTGACTTTGGCCTCACACTGTCACATTTCACTTTAGCACTCTCAACATTTCAGTCACACTCTTCCTTACCTCTGGAACATCAACATTCTTTACCTCCTCAAAGAACAGTCTCCTTCTATTTCCAATTTCAATCCAAATTATTGCTGTTTATATGTGCAGCCTAGTGATCAGCCTGTCCCCGGCACACACACGTATTGGCTTATGTAATCAGAACTGGGAACTAGCCAGAAAGCATAGAGTATAGGCTAGAGTAGCTAAAATCAGTTCCAGTTTGCACTAGGACTGTAACAGAAGGAACATTTCAGTGCATTTCTCTAAATACGGTATTTATCAAACAGCAACTATTGCAAAAAGAAAATACATGCTGCTACCCCCTATTCAAAAATATTAGGTTCCCTGACTTCAGCCTCTGTATCCTTCTACCTTTATATGGCCACAGAATCTCTCAGTGACTTCTAAATATCCTTATCATTTACAGTAGGGGATACAATATCCCTTATAATACATGAGTGATACCCAGAGTTCCCAGTATAACTCAGCCTGCAGCCTTGTGCCTTTATATGGTCACAGAACAACCCCTCAGTAAGTTCTAATATCCTTATCATTTACAGTAGGGGGTACATTATACCTTATAATACACAAGTGATACTCAGAGTTCCCTGTATAACTCAGCCTGCAGCCTTGTGCCTTTATATGGTCACAGAACCCCTTGGTGACTTCTAAATATCCTTATCATTTACAGTAGGGGGTACATTATCCCTTATAATACATGAGTAATACTCATAGTTCCCTGTATAACTCAGCCTGCAGCCTTGTGCCTTTAAATGGTAACAGGACCCCCTCAGTGACTTATAATATCCTTATCATTTACAGTAGGGGGTACATTATCCCTTATATAATACATCAGTGATATTTAGAGTTCCCTGTATAACTCAGCCTGCAGCTTTGTGCCTTTATATGTTCACATAACCCCTCAGTGACTTCTAATATCCTTATCATTTACAGTAGGGGTACATTATCCCTTATAATACATGAGTGATACTCAGAGTTCCCTGTATAAAGCTGGCCATAGATGTAAAGATTTTTAAAAGATCCAATCGTCGTCGTGAGACCACGATTATCTCAAAACGATTGTACGATCGCATGAATTGTATCAACTAAAAAGACCATTTCAGGCGATATTGCCAGGAAAACAAAGGGTAGCTGCCTGCTTGTTCCTGCAAGCATAGATAGATTGCATTGGGACCGATAAAGATTTTTTAACCTGGCCGATTAATTTTCCGACAGATGTCAGCCGAAAAATCGTAAGATGTTCGCTATTAAAATCATGTCTATGGGGTCCTTTAAGGTCCCTGCAGATGCAAAGATCCGATTTTAGCGAAGTCCGACCAATCCTTTGAAATCATCATGCGGTTAGTAGGATTCGATTGAACATCTAAGATTTTTCGGGCGAAAAATTGATCGGTCTGGTTAAAAAATCTTTATCGGTCCCAATGCAATCTATCTTTGTTTGCAGGGCCAAGCAGGCAGCTCCCCTTTGTTTTCTTGGCAATATCGCCTGAAATGGTCTTTTTAGTTGATGGACAATTCGTACGATCATTTCGAAATAATCGTAGTCTCACGACGACGATCGGATCATTTAAAAATCTTTACATCTATGGCCAGCTTTACTCAGCCTCGTGCCTTTATATGTTGAGCCCTACTTTAAGTAAGGTTGCCATTTTTCGTGGTAGTTTCCTTTGTTATTGGACAGTCAAATGCTTGTGAAATCAAAGAACTTCATTATAAGAAGACTGAACACAGAGAAAATAAAATTATGATTAGATTGAGGCAAATATTTTTCAATGCAAATTTTAAAGTTAAAGATTTGATTTAGGTGCTTTTTCATTGTAATTGTGAGACGTGTTATGGTACATAGGGACCTATTTGAAAGCACATTTTCCCTTAAGCTGTTCTATTAGGCTATTTGAAGGAAGATCATTCTTACAGCCTTTTCTACCTGTGCATCATTGGTCTATCCATGCCCCTGTTGTTGCTGAGTCCTCTGATTGGTTAGTGTTTCCATGGTTACTAGTAGTCCTGGGGGGAGCCAAAGATAGCGATTGGTTATTGGAGCAGGCTGCTTCGGCAGCATCCAACCTGTGTCCCTCTGGATCATTCAAGAACTTGAGCAGCATGCTATACACGGATGAGAGAATTAAACAAAGAAGATGAATGAGATGTAAATCAATATTTGCATATGGAAAAAGGAGACAATGTATATACATAACAGTTAATGTTTCAATTATGATCAATGGAAAACATGTTTTTACAGTTGAGAATGCACAGTGTATGAATTGAAGTGTTAAATCTGTGTATGTAGAGGAAAATTCATGTGAAGGTAAGGTATAGGACTCTGTCTGTCTTCGTAGTTTCATTAGCCGGGTCTAGTATTAAAGTGGTTTCCATAGGGACTATCATAGGGCACTTGCAGAAGTGCTTTCAGGCAACCCCCATAGAAGAAGTCAAAGTGGGGAGTTGTTTGCTGGTGTGTATTTAGGCTTCCTAAAACACTTAAAGGGGAAGCATCGCGGAAATGAAAATTGAATATAAGCTTCCTCATACTAAAGTAAATACAAAAAAAATTTAAATTCTGCATCATTTCTGAAATAACCAAGTTTATATTCACTATTCCTCTATCTGTTTCTCTTCATTCTCTCTTCATGCAGCAGATGAATGATCTAATATATCTCATAGGGGGGATTCCTTTCCTAGCAGATGTATTGGAGCTCACTCAAATAACTGATTCCAGTACAAACAAAATCTAACTGCCTTTTGCACAAATTCTGCATGTAGAGAGACAGGATTTCTGGTGATTTTAATAGCGTGAGCTCTAATACATCTTCTAGGCAAAAGGAGCCCCCCTATAAGATACATTGGATCATTCATCTGACACCCAACTGCTGCACGAAGACAGAATGAGGAGAAACAGATGCTGAGAGAGGGATAGTGAATATAAACTTGATTATTTCAGAAACGGTGCCGATTGTATTTAGAAAGTTTGTTATTTCAGTATGCTGAAGCTAATATTAAATTGACATTTTTGCAATAGTTCCCCTTTAAAGTGTCTAGAGCACAGCAGTCTGCTTTTTTCAGGCAACTGTGGCCTTACAAGTAATTATAGATTGCACATGGAGCATATTCCTTTCCTCCAGTGGAGAAATGTCTCAATCTGCCTGTGCCAACTGTCATTGGCTTTCACCATTGGTGACAGTCAGGTGGTTTCCAATATGACAAAAGACAGATTTGGGCACTTTTCCAGCATAACCCTATGTGTGCCATCAAGTTAAAGATCAGAATCTCACACATTAGAAATATCGCAGAACATACACTGACTTTCTTTTGGGTATTTCTCATTTTTGCGTGAATTATTCTTAAAGGGGATGGTTCACCTTTCAGTTAACTTTTAGTCAGTTAGAGTGGTCAATTCTAAGCAACTTTCCAATTGGCCTTCATTATTTTTTTTTATTATAGTTTTTTAATTATTTGCCATCTTCTGACTCTTTTCAGCTTTTAAATGAGGGTCACTGATCCATCTTAAAACAAATGCTCTTTAAGGCTGCAAATGTATTGTTAGTGCTACTTTTTTACTCATCTTTCTATTCAGGCCTGTCTTATTAATATTCCAGTCTCTTATTCACGGTTGCCACGATAATATGGACCCTAGCAACCAGATGGCTGAAATTGCAAACTGGACAGCTGCTGAATAAAAAGCTATAATAAATCACAAAACAGAAATACAGGTATGGGACCTGTTATCCAGAATGCTTGGGTCCTGGAGTTTTCCAGATAACAGATATATCTGTAATTTGTATCTTTATACCTTAAGTCTGCTAGAAAATCATGTAAACAATAAATAACCCCAATAGGCTGGTTTTGCTTCCAACAAGGATTAATTATATCTTAGCTGGGATCAAGTACAAGATAAGGAAATCATTTTTAAAGATCATTATTATTTGGATAAAATGGAGTCTATAGGAGCTGGCCTTTCTGTAATTCAGAGCTTTCTGGATAAAGGGTTTCCGGATAACGGGCCCCATACCTGTAATAATGGATGAAAAACAATTGCAAACTGTCTCAGAATATCACTCTCTACATCCTATTAAGAGTTAACTCAAAGGTGAAAAACAAGTTTTCTCACATTGCACAAGGTTGCTGGTGGCTTTAATGGTGCAACAACTTTTGCAAAATCTCCCAAATATTTTTTTAGTAGAAAGAATGCAGAGCCTATGATTAAGGGATACAATCCCGAAACGCGTTGGGCTGTTCACAGCAGTTTTTCCCCAATAAATCTATCCAGAAGTCTGTGGAGTTTTTGCCATACATAAGTCCAATTAATGTTCAAAGTTCATTCCTGGGTAATTGCTCAAAGGCCTAATTAAAGATATTTTTAAGAGCCTAACCCAAAAGAAAGGTTTATTAGGCCCCACACTAAACTAACGGGGTCTTCCCATGGATCACTCAACAGAAGGATAAATGATCTGCATTCTGCCTTGTTTATAGTACTTAAAAACGTCTGATCTTACCCTGTGTTACTTATTTTAACTAAATCGGCATTATCTGTGGATAGAAAAAGACACATTAAATGTCAATTGAACCCGATACATTGTATCCTACTAAACCCACTTTATATCAATTGTATCAAAATATAGTATATTAGGTTAAAGGAAATATTTCTGTTATAGGAAACATTTTATGCTGCACGAGGACAAAATGCCCCTATCCCTTGTCATTACTCCTAACAGTTCGGGTAAATGACAGCTGGAGCAGGCATTTTGTTCACCACTGTTTTCTACTGGATGACAACAGTGGACAAAACACTCCATGTGACATACCCATAAGTGATGTGGGTAGGGTAAAAGCATTAAATTCTAGGGAATTACCCAAACTCGATTCGAATTTTTTAGAAAAATTTGAATTAGATTTTCAACATTTATCATACTCTGGCCCTGTAAGAGTTTAAATTAGACTAATCACCACCTAAAACCTGCTTAATTCGTGTATAAATCAATGGGAAAGGGTTTTGGTGATGTTTGTAGCTGACCATCAATAATGAGGAAGTGGGTGTAAACCAGAAGTGACATCATCGGAAGTGGGCGTGATCAGAAAAAAGGTGTAAAAATCGCTATTGAGAAGACACGCGCCTCGACCCGTGACCCGCAGAACTGCTGACCCGCGTCCATACCCGCAACACGCAGGTACATGACCAGTTGCAGGCTGGACTTGGATTCAAAATAGGCCCTGGCATTCCAAATACACAGAGGCACAAAGAGCCCCCACCAGCCCACTTTCTATGGCATCACACAAGAACCCACAGATTGCCAGTCTGGGCCTGGTTGCAGGACTCTACTTTCCAGTACAAATGAGGGACTGCGGGTTGAGCTGTCAAGAGGGACTGTCCCTCTGAAAACAGGACAGTTGGGAGGTATGCTGGTAGCTTTTTCTAGGGTAGAGTGCAAATGGTGCTACAGGCTAATCCTCTCCTACCATGTGTTTTTTTTATGTACGAGAGACAGTAATCATCTGCCAATGACTCACAGTAGGAAAAATTAGGAATGGATGAAGAAATCAGCAGAAATGTTACCTTTATTTATGATTCACTTATCTCATAATACAGGAGAGTTCTCCATAGCACTTGTTTTCATAGTAACATTTGTGGTACCGCAAGGGTTATGCTTAAGCACTTCAAAGCTGTGTATACTCGTCTGCTTTACTGTAAAGCGCAAGTAAGGCAAGAGACAAGTCTGTGCAGGTGTGTTGTTCCTCCATTCACCTGGCCTTGCTGACTATATTGCTTAGTTAATTTTATTTTATCATTGCAAGAAATGAGGCTTGGAGTCATTGCAACTGGGGATTTTCCAGATACAGATCTTCTAACTTCTTAGTATACCTGTACTACATTTCACATAAAGGGCTTGTTCATCTTTAAATTAAAGGTGCTAAAGGGCGCTAAATCTCCCCGAATCGCCTGGTGTGGACTAAGCCTTATTCAGCAGTTTGCCGTTTCAGCAATCCGGTTGCTAGGGTTCAAATTACCATAGCAATGATATGGAATATGAATAGGAGAGGCCTGAATCGAAAGATGAGTAATAAAAAGTAGCGATAAACAATCAATGTGTAGTCTTACAGAGCGTTTGCTTTTTAGACGGGTTCAGTGACCATTTGAAAGCTGGAAAGAGTCAGAAGAAAAAGGCAATTAATTAAAAACTATAAAAAAAAACAAAAAACAATTAAGTCCAATTGAAAAGTTGCCTAAGAATTAGTCATTCTATAATTTATACTAAGAGTAGACTTAAACTCTAAAATGTAAATTAATTTAAGAAGTTCCAACTCCCCTTAAAGGAGAAGTAAACCCTAAAAGTAAATATGACTATAAATGCCATATTTTATATACTGAACTTATTGCACCAGCTTGTCAATAGCAGCAATGATCCAGGACTTCAAACTTGTCACAGGGGGTCACCATCTTGGAAAGTGTCTGTGACACTCACATGCTCAGTGGGCTCTGATTGGCTGTTGAGAAGCTAAGCTTAGGGCTCATCACTAATTATCCAGCAGAAAATGAGCTTCCCCTGTAATATAAGCTGATGCTACAGGTTTGCTGATTATTAAATTCTGATGCTAATTGCACTGGATTCTGTGCTGCCATGTAGTAATTATGTGTATTAATTACTAATCAGCCTTATATTGTGACATTTCTATTCTATGTGTACCGAATATTGTGAGTGGGTCCCTAAGCTCAATAAGTGACAGCAGCACAGAGCATGTGCAGTGAATCAGCAGAAAAGAAGATGGGGAGCTACTGGGCAGGGGCGTAACTATAGAGCAAGCAGACCCTGCGGCTGCAGGGGGGCCCAGGAGGTATAGGGGCCCCACGAGGCCCTAATTCATATACAATTTCAATAAATATTGGAGAAACAAGTCAACCTTTAAACATTTTGGGGGCCTGAAAAATAATTTGCTGTGGGGCCCAGTAATATCTAGTTACGCCACTGCTACTGGGGCATCCTTGGAGTCACAGATCTTTACTGCTAAATGGCTGTGGTTGTCTTGGGCTGGGACAGAAGCACAAAAAATAATCTACAACATTTCTAGCTGCTTCTTTAGTTAGGCTTTAGTTCTCCTTTAATAAAGGTTTAACAAAGTTTTCCCTGTGCTGAAAAAACAATTCTCCCAATTGCTACTCCGCAAATTGATTTTGGAATAAAGGGACTCTTCACCATGGAGTTAATGTTTAGTATGATATAATAAATAATTGTGAGACAATTTGCAATTGGTTTTCATTTTTTTTATTAGTTGTGGTTTTTGAGTTATTTAGCTTTTTATTCAGCAGTTCTCCGGTTTCAGCAATATGGTTGCTAGGGTCCAAATTCCCCTAGCAACCATGCAATGATTTAAATAAAGACTGGAATATGAATAGGAGAGCCCTGAAACGAAAAATGAGTAATAAAAATTAGCAGTAACAATAAATTTGTACTCTTACAGAACATTTATTTTTAGATGGGGTCAGCAAATAATTATAAAACTATAAAACAATTAAATCGCAAATTTAATTGCAAATTATTGAATTATTATCGCTGGATATGCTTAAAAGTACACAATCCCCCTGATTGTGTGTGCTGGATAATACACAGTTTATTTAGCTTCACATGAAACAGTCCCTATATCTGTTATAGAGGATATGGAAAGACTGTTGGCTTTGGGGCAGGGACTGATATGAAGGATAAAATACATTTACTGTGTGGTATGTTGGTGCCATATAAATAAAAGGATAGTAATGTCATTGTATGGCAAGTAGGGATGGTTCTGTCTCAGGAAAGCTAAATATTGTCCAGCTAACTTGCAGTATATAGTTTTACTATGAGAATTTTGCTGTTACCTTCAAGAAAACAAATAGATCAAAAATATTTATTTCATTACAAGTTCGGAATCTATCATTCAAAATGCTTTTGAATAAGGGATCTTTTTTGTCATTTGAGAAACTGTAAACCCTAAAGAAACTCTAAAGAAACAAAACAATATAACCGTTCTGCTATAGATGTAGATATATTGTTAATAAAGTAAAACATAAGGATATTATAAGTTACCGAGGAGTTGCATGACCATATAAAAGCACGAGGCTGAAGGGTTAGGATGATTTCTCAGAGGGAGAGTCCTGCGCGGAACCAATTTGTTAAACCCGACCCGCAGCTCAGACTGTCTCTCTCTACTAAAAGTTAACCCCAAGTTGAACAACCTCTTTAAGAAAAAGGGCAGAGGGAAGCAACCCGCTTGGACCGGCTCCGCAAACCCGATCCGCAACCCGCTGACCATCAAGTAACAGGAAGTGCTTTTATTGTAAACCGGAAGTGACATCATTAGAAGTAGGCATCATCAGAAAAAAGGAGTAAAACTCGCTATTGAGAAGACCCGTGACCCGACCCACGACCTGCAAACCCAGAGAACCGGTATCTATACCAGCTCCCGATACTTCTTCCTACAACCCGCAGGGTACCCGACCCACTGCAGAACTCTACTCCGAGGTGACTTCTAATATCCTCATATTTTGCAACAGGGGGTACTTTATTATAAGACACAAGTTCAGTGAGTCATATGACAAGAAAAAACATCACTAAGCTCCAATTATAACCAATGACATCTCTAAGCACCATTTATAAGGATATCATTTACAGGATATTCATGCCTCATGTGTATTATATGTTTACATAGTTATCATCAAGTACAAAAGAAAGAACGTCTTATTATTACAGAGAAAAAAACAAATACTGTAGAGATAATTCTTTTCTAAAAAGGCACCTTTCAAAGGAAAATGGATTTCCAGATAAAGGATCCCATAGATGCTTTGAATAATGTATTCTCTATCCCGGAACCACACACATCTGCCATCCTTTTCATATAAAACCAATTTCATCCATGAAAATATTGCTCTTAATTTCATGCATTGGTTTTCATGACTGCACTGGATTCGGAAGGGAAAAGAAGGCCTGTCTCTTTATAGCCTCTCGGATATTGTGCTGCCTTTTCTCCACCTACTCCTCTCCCCCTGCTGCTAGCTCGCTTCCCTCGTGTTTTAATTGTTGTTCTACGTAAGGATCTGGAAACTGATTTGGGTATACAATGACACCTTGTGTTATTAGAGAGCACAGGACACATTTAGCAAAGAGACTAAGATTTTTATTCCTTGTTGCCTGCTCCTGTTATCTTGACATGCCGCTGACATTTACAAATTCAAAAGTAAAGGCTTTATGTCATAAAAATCCTCTTTCCATCTATTGTTAAAGGCAGGGATAATCTTTGTAAAATCATTTATATTCTAAACATAAAAAACATTGCCAACGAATGAACATATAAAGGACAAATCCTAGTTTGCAATGATTGTTCTACTTTTAATTAATATTTAAACACAGTAATTTCTATATATGGTTAATATTTTTGTTGTTAGTGTCTGTGTCTTTATCAATGTAGAAATTATTCTTTTAGTGACTCCTCACAGGGTTTTAGCCTTTAGAGGCTACGCTTTGTTCTAATGATTCTTCAGCCCTAGAAAATGAATTCCCTATGCTTGGATTTAAAGCCCTTCATAAAGGCAGAATTGTAACGTACTAGTCAGTTGGAACCTTAAAAGCTGTGGGTACACTTGGATGCACAGGGTACCCCTGTGGATTTCAGGGTTCACAGACGCCCTTTTGTGGCCCTGAACTTTCTGCTGCGGAATCTGCAAGGAGTAGTGCGTAATAAAGAAACAAGTCCAAAAAACGAGGTACCGACAAGGATTTAGGCAAGTCGTAGTCGAAGAACAGGCAGAAGGGTCAAGGCAGGCAGCAGGAATCGAAGTCAAATAGTCAGGCAGGAGTCAAAAACCAGGAGTTCAAACAGAATAACGCTTAGGCAGGATCTAAAAACAGAAGCCAGCTTGGGCACCGACATAAGGGTGAGAAGTAGCGCTAGAGTAGGTCCACTTCGCTAGCGAATTTACAACAGCGCCCGTTAGTAAATCAGCAAAGTAACGAAATTACATCACGCTGGTGAATTTTCAGCTAGCATAAGCCACTTCGCCCTTTAGTAAATTTGCCCCTAGGATGGAACTACTTTTCTTAGATCTACCAGGCAGCTGTTATCTTGTGTTCGGGAGCTGCTATCTGGTTACCTTCCCATTGTTCTGTTGTTAGGCTGCTGGGGAGGGGGTGATATCACTCCAACTTGCAGTACAGCAGTAAAGAGTGACTGAAGTTTATCAGAGCACAAGTCACATGACCGTGGGCAGCTGGGAAACTGACAATATGTCTAGCCCCATGTCAGATTTCAAAATTAAATATAAAAAAAATCTGTATGGTCTTTTGAAAAATGGATTTCAGGATATGCTACCCCAAACTTCACCAAATACTCCATTGCTAATATAAATGATGCTGACAAATAAAGGTCAGGGAACTTTGAGGTATATAAGAGATTGGTTTTGCAAAAATCATGGTTAAATATCCTTGTTATCCTAGAACCACAGGCTTGGCTGTTGATAAAAATTGATTCTTTTTCCTCTGCCCCAGGGCCCAGGCTAAAGACTTGTGTCTCCAAAGGACTTTAATGACTCCCATGCCTCACTGGCAACACCATAAGAAGTAAAGTGTTTCAAATAGCAACCATTATTCTAAGTATATTCTAATCAACCTCACATTTACTTAGGCAAAGGGGTTAGTTAATGTTAATTGCAACTAAACTCATGGAGCCAAACTCCCTCAGTGCTGTCTACAGCCTGAACCCGGGGTGACCACACTGAGGGGTAGGGGCTACACAACTGACATTACCAAGGAGGAGGGAGATGCAACCATCACTAGTTGCTACTAGAAATTAAGGGTCGTGGCCCATGCAACTGTCGGAAAAATATTTCTAACTGTCAGTAAGGTTCTGATAAATTATAGAAAACAAGTCATTATTTATTTATTTATGAATCCTTCTAAATTCTCAAGTTTGCACTATAATTATTATGCCCCTGCCATGTCTTCAGTCAAAGTTGTGGTCTTCTTGGTATAATTAATTTAGTTTAGCTTTTCCTTATTTTGTAGTGAGGTATTTATCTCTAATTTCAGCCTAAGTACCAAAAAAAGATGTGTCACATCCTTGCAGTTTGGCTACATGAAGCTACAAATTTTAATTCAAGTGCGCAAAGTGCAGCAGCTGAAGCTGTCCTGACATGTAAGGATGCACCAAATTCTGGATTGGTTCTGATTGGTTCATTTTCAGCAAGATTCACCCGAATTGGTCAGAAATCACATGACTTTTCATCACAAAACAAGGAAGTAAAAAAAAATTTTTTTCCACTTTTTCCCCTTGCTGCCAGCGATGGGTGAATTTGCTCCAAAATTTGCAAAACAGCAAAAAATTTGCAAAACACAAATTCTGCCGCCCGCGTCAATTTAGACGCCTGCATTTAAGTCAATGGGCATCCGAATAATGTTAACGTGGAACAGTTTTGATGAAAGCGACTATTCTGACGTGCATCCAAATTTTTTGGACGCCAGCAAATTTTAACCACAGTTTTGCAAATTTATTAGACGGCGGCAAAAAGTGGAAATTCACGCCTGGAGAATTTATTCACACATCACTACTTCCTGCCCCTAATTTGCATATGCAAATGAAAATTTGCATTTGCTTCAGTATTTGGCTGATTCAGGGATTCAGCCTAATCCCAAATAGTGGATGTGGTTCATCCCTAGCCAGAATCAAGGTAGTAGCTGTATAAAACTGGGGCTGATTCGCCAGTGACAATGAAAGAGAGAATGAGGTTTCGCTAAGGCTAATGATGCACAGGATTTATAAACTATGTGCATATGTGATAGTCAAACCTGTAATGTGGCAGAAAAATACAAACACTATTAAAACCTGTGTCAAAAATGAAACTGTATTAAAAGGGGATAATTATGTGATGACAGCATCCCTTTAAGGTGTTGTGAGTATATAAATATGTGTGTCCCTTGAGGGTGCATGGGTAAGGCTGTGATAAAAACGACTTAAATGCAGATTTGTTTCTCAATTGAAGTGTTTATAGTGTATTTCCAAAGCAGTATGTGCTTGCAACAGAAGGAACGGTAACCAAACCTTTAATTATTCTAATGTGATGATGCAAAGTTTTTTTTGCCACAAAACTGTGTGTGTCTGCCTAGGTCGAGCTTGCTGGCACGTTCCCGTTAGACTAAAGTTGACCATACACCTATCTACTCAGTTGGTGAGGTCATCAAACAAGCAGATCTTTCCCAGATATGACCACCTTCAGATAGGCAATATTGGGATTATGCAGGCTTGTTGGGGAGGACCATATCGATGTGCCAATGTAGCCCCGCACAATTTTTAAAGGAGTGGTTCACTTTTAGGTTAACTTTTAAAACGTTCTCGCTGTGGGGCTCGATAACTAGTATCTTAATCTGCTGAAAAGTTCATTTAGGAGACGCTCATTAGCTCCTGCACAAAATTTTTGGAGCTGGCCCTAGCACTTCCTGCTTTAGGCCCCTAAATTTATAGGCCCACACCCGCCCTGGCCCCACCCTTTATGTGACATCACCTTATAAATAGAGGTTAGAATTCCTCAACTCGCACACCACTAACGTTCATATAATTCAGTGAATGGATCCCAATAGAAACATTGGATGTTACTTTATAATAAGCAGCTCGTATAAATAGTTAATAAATAATTCATTTATCTGGTGGTTAGCGAGTTCACTGGGGTCGTTGGAGTTTACTTACCTTTTTTAATTCATTGGGGGGTCAGTGAAATTTGCACGTGCTGCCCTTGTTATTCCATTGCTTTCTATGTGACACAAGCCTCTATGCAAGTTCATTACGTTATTGGGCAAATTAGGGCTTTGTGGAAGTTACATAAATTGCGTACATTTTAAAGTAACTTAAACAATTTCTGTAATTTTCACAACAGGCCCCCCTTCAGATGTAGATTTCACCAGACCTGTACCCCCTTTTCCCGCCCTGGTCCTAGGGCTAACGATCAGATCATACAGATCATCATCATTTATTTCTATAGCACCAACAAGTTACGCAGCACAGAGACCCGTCTGATGAAGATTGCATAAACTCCTCGCTTTTCAAACCTCCCCAATTAATATTTGGCTAGTTATTGATCTGGCAGACCAATCATGGGCCAATTAGCTGATGCCTTGGTCTGACGGGATTGAGTCTGCAGCTTTTATCGACCTATATATGGCCAGCTTAAGTGTTATTGCAATTGAAAGTATCTATCTGTCCCTTTCTGCACCGCTGGATCTGACTCTTGAAACAGTCTAGCAGAAGTCAGCTCTTAGCCTCCGAGACAGGATGGTCGATCAGCTAGCTTCTGCTACATGGTTTCCAAAGTCAGAACTACCCAGGCACAAGAGAAAGGCATAAACAACCACTACTTTCCAATAGCAATTACTTTTGTATAGAACTGTAAAGCCATTGGAACGTAATATATATACTGTATATATGCAGAAGTTGCTTAGAATTCTCTTTTCTTTCATTCAGCAAACTTTTGAATTGGGGTTTATATCCCCTTTACGGGGCTAAAGCAATGTACGTTTGTAATTTAATGTTTTTTAACATTATCAAACAGCTACAAGGTGACTATGAAGATTTAAATTTGTCCCTGATTTAAAAGGAAACAGAACCAGTGAATTTGTAATGTAATAACATTTTCACTTTCTATGTTATTTTTCTTTCCAGTTTTAGTGCATTTTTTCAATCTATCAAGACGCAAATGTTCCCTGCAAAGCAGTTCCCTAAAATAATTGTTTAGGGTTAGCTTTATGCTGCTTCCCAGAGCCGTGAAAAAGGGGAGGCTTTTCTTCTTTCCACCGTCCTGAAGGCATCAGCGTTGAGACAAGGCTTGAGCACAGGGAGGGTACTGCCAACAGAACAAACACAGGGTTTTTTTTGCATCTAGAGTGGGAAGCACAGAGCTAAAAATAAAAAAAGAGCAGATCAGTATCTGTCAGCCTGACAGCTGATTGGCTGCCGGGAAATGCATATAATTACTAGGAACTTGCACTAGGTAGATGTATGCAGTGAGATCTTTAAGCAGAACAGACAAGGTTATAATGTAACCTTTCTGCACTGAATTCAAGAAGACTCCTAGTATAAATACATTCTCCCTTAACATTTTTAGAATGAGCCTACATGTAGGTTTGAAATACCTTATTTTACAAACATAGTTCATAAATAAAAGCTTTATTTCTGGAATATGTCTGTAAAGACATACCCCTAATATTTATCAAACAGAAGAAAGTGATTTTTCTAAGTTTAAAGAACAAGGAAATGTTAAATCACTGAAGGGTGCCAATTTGGTAGAAATGCCAGAGACTCTAATGACTTATATCATACTCCGGATCTTGAGCGAGATGGTAGTGGCCTTCTCTGAATGAAAGTTCTGCACACTGGAGTGGGTTACTTTCATCTAGAGAAGGCCACCACCAGTTACTCATGGGTCCCAGGCAGAGCTTGGCCAAGTAGTATTTGCAACTGCGGCAATACTACTTGGCCCAGCACCCCCTCTCACTATATCTCCCCAGGTTCCCCTTCATTCTCTTGTTCATCATCTTAAAAACTCATCAACCCTGCACACACAAGTTTTTAAAAAATTTTACCCCCTTCTTGGTCCCTGTCTCTGCTTGCACAAGCCCCTGTTCAATTTAGAACTCTCAACAACCCCCACTCCCTAGCCGGTCATCTGTTCTATTCTTCAGAATGGCACCTTTAAGAACGAGCTTCGCGGCAACAACTATGGGGATTATTTATCAAAGGTTGAGTTTGTAAGGTTGTTTTCTACCTTAAATAAATTCACAACTCGAATGTTTGCTTATTTATGAAAAACTCAAATGTAAAAAACTTGAATGAATGCAACTGGGGGAAAAACATAAACACTTGAATTGATCGTGTTATCGCCGAAAAAAACCATGACTAGCTTGAATTGATCGAGTTTTCGAGAGCAAACCACTGAAAAAAAAAATCACAATGGCTAAAAACATCTACAAATGGTTCAAGGGACCCCTGTCATTGACTTCTGCATGACCTCAACAGGTTTTAGCTGGAGTATTTTCTGATTCGGGCTTTTTGCAGCTTCAGGGCAATGACGAAAAATTCGAGTTTTTTTTAACCTGAAAAATAATGAAACTACCTTCGAAAAACGAATTTTTTTCAGAAAAACACAAGTCGACCTTTAATTATAAAACCCCTTAGTCGCCTGCACTGGGAGGAAGCTTCTAGTGTAGACGGCCATGTTTCGGACACATGCACAGGCATAATGAGCAATTTCCCCTGCTTGCTTATCATGTGCTTGGGTGTGACGTGAGGGGGTGCCTCTACCTTAAAATTACCAGATCACTACATGTTGCAGGTTGTATCAATTAAATTTAAATTAAATTGCGATCAGTGCAGCCCTAATGCATTACAAACGGCATACAAATTCTGAACAGGAGGAACAGAGGGTTCTGCTCATTAGAGTTTACATGAACTGAAGAGACTCCGTCTGTGCTTTTACTAATGAGCTATAAACCTCCTAACTGGGTCTCAGTAGTGGGGGGATCTGCATCCCTCTAACCCAGTGATCCCCAACCGGCAGCTCGTGAGCAAAATGTTGCTCTCCAACCCCTTGGATGTTGCTCAAAGTGGCTTCAAAGCAGGTGCTTATTTTTGAATTGCGGCTTCGGATGCAAGTTTTGGTTGTATAAAAACCAGATGTACTGCCAAACAGAGTCTCCTGTAGGCTGTCAGTCCACATAGGGGCTACCAATAGCCAATCATAGATCTTATTTGGCACCTCCAGGAACATTTTTCGTGCTTGTGTTGCTCCCCAACTCTTTTTACATCGGAATGTTGCTCACAGGTGATAAAGGTTGGGGAGCCCTGCTCTAACCACTAGTCCAACAAAAAAACCAACACCATGACAAAACTACGAGTAAACCCTTTCAACGTTTACTCCATGAAGTGCAAGTTTTCAGGAGCCTATTTGAAGAAGGGGTGCTGCCATAATGTTCCTTCAACTGCAGATCATTTGCTTGGCTATTGAGTCAGAAACATTTGGATCTGTCCATGCAAGACCACCGTCAAAAAAATATCATTATCCCTGCTATAAAAAGTAGTCTTTACTTTATAGGAATACAGGAAGATACAGGATACAAGATATATGTTTATTCTATTTTCAGCAGGAGCCAGATCCTGCTAGTAGATTCTATCTGGAAGAATGATCTGGGTTTGCTCCAGAGAGGGACTAGCTAGGGGTAGTCCTTGTGCTTTTCATCATTCACTTACTATGCATTAAATACACTGTTTGTTCTAAAACTTGAAACATAGTTACATAGTTATATAGTTAAAATGGTTTGAAAAAAGACAAAATCCATCAAGTTCAACCCCTCCAAATGAAACCCAGCATCCATACACACACACCTCTCCATACCTTCACATAAATTATATATAGTGAATAAAGTACCCCCTCTTGTAAATTAAAGGATATTATAAGTTACAGAGGAGTTTCATGGAACAAGGTAACTTCTAATATCCTCATATTTTGCAACAGGGGGTATTTTATTTATTTTAATACAGAAATGACATCACAACTCACCGTTTATAACAGATGACATCAGTACTCACCGTTTATATAGTGAATAAAGTACCCCCTCTTGTAAAATATAAGGATATTATAAGTTATAAGACACAGGTCATGGAACTCCCAGGGAGCTTCTAATATCCTCATATTTTTCAACTGGGGGTACTTTATTTATTATAATACACAAGTTTCAGTGATGTGACAGAAATGACATCAGAACTCACCGTTTATAACTGATGACATCAGAACTCACCGTTTATAAGGATATAATTTACAGGATATTCATGGCTTTTGTGTATTATAAGGATATCATTCACAAGATATACATGGCTTTTGTGTATTATATCTATACCCATATCTATACTAACTATAGAGTTTAGTATCACAATAGCCTATGATATTATGTCTTGTCAATGTAGCAAAAGTCAGCTGAACAACAGATTTAGGAGGACATATGATTCTTGCTCCTTCATAGGTCTGTTAATCAGGTGGCTTCTGCTACATGGTTTCTAAAGTCAGAGGCACCATGGCAGGGAATATAAAGAGACAGACAGACACTGCTTTTGATTGCAGTTTGCAATGACATTTACAAATAATAATCGTGTCACCAGTAAATGCTGCCTGCTGATTGGTTGCTATCAGCATTATTAAATGTGGCAACTTTTATTACATAACCCCAATAGGGTATTATTATTATTACTACACCATGTGGGTGCGATACAATAATTTGGGCTTGGTGAGTCAATCCAAGCAGCCTGGTTGGTGTGGATATATTATATTGTTGTGGAGGAATAAGTTAACAACCAATCAGCAGGCAGCATTTATAGGTCACCTGTTTGGAAGCAAACACCTGATTGCATGCTAGAGATGATGGTTCAAGCTTAGCACCATCTATTATATTAGTCAAAAATCTTAGTAACCCTGATGCTAAGCTTTGATGCTTGTTGTCAATAAGAGTGGTGTAACTATCATAGCCTATAAGTAAGTGCCCCAACTGCATTACTATGTCCTAATAAACTTTTTGTACTTTTTTTAACTACCTTTGACTGATTTTTGGAGGGACTCACGACTATTGTTGTTTTTCAAAAGGAGAAAAGGCACAGGTCACATATGTGACATCTGTTATGTGCTATGTAACCTATGTTTTTTTTTGGGGAGATTTGGCAAGGTGGGGTGCCATTACTAATTCATCAATGATGTTACACCACTGTACAATACTGTAGGTTGCTCTTGCATAATGCAAAATATTGGGGCAAATGGCAATGTTGTTTTTATGTTTGCCTCGCGCTGTTCCTTGAAATCATTAATGAGATTTTAGGTGTAGAAATGAGTAAAGGTGGCCATACACGGATAGATCCGCTCGTTTGGCGATGTCGCCAAACGAGCGGATCTCCCTCCGATATGCCCACCTTGAAGGTGGGCAATATCGGGCAGATCCGATCGTGGGCCCTAGGGCCCAACGATCGGATCCTAGCTTTCACAAACGGGCGGTCGGATCGCGGGACCGCATCAACGAACAGATGCAGCCGCGATCCGATGGGATTTTTAACCCCATCCGATCGAGATCTGGCCGACTTTCGGCCAGATCTCGATCGGGGAAGCCCGTCGGGGGCCCCCATACACGGGCCAATAAGCCGACGACAGTTTTCTCTTGTTACAGATTCAATCACATCTAAAGCAGCCCCTACTTTTGTAAACGTAAACTGTCACTTTCTGTTCCCAGTGAACAAACCATTGCGACTTTCTCAACAAAGTTCGTGTCGTTTCTTATTTGCAGAAGGAAAAAAGGGCAAACCGACTGTCAAAGGACGCCAAGAAACCTATAGAATGTCTTAGAATAGGCAAGTAAACAGTATTCCTGTCCTACTGGTAGATTACTCAACCCTGGTATCACGTAGAAGTTGTTCTACCACTAGCCCTACCTCCCACAGTCTCTCGCATTGCATACATTCCGTCCCAACCTCGGAGCTCAGCCCATGAAATGAGGAACTGAAAAAAGGACTGCAGCAACAAACATCTACCAGCATTAACTCTTTACTGGAGACTAGTTCAGTCTACTTCTACAGCAAAGAGTCAGGCTTTGTAGGCTGTAGAAGTATTTTCTTTCAGGCAATAGAATATGGATAATCCCTAAGCCTTTGTCCTTGTATGTACTGTAGTTGGTCACCCTCCTTGTAAAAACACCTGACCGTATTTTAAGGATTGTTTCTGCAGCACCTGGGGTCCTAAAAATAGTACTTTAGGGGTCATACATGCAGATATACAAATGGGGGGTGAACTTAAGCATTTTTGTACTTTTTCTTTAGCACCGTGGGGCTCATTTATAAACATTGGGCAAATTTGCACCTGGGCAGTAACCCATAGCAACCAATCAGTGACTAGCTTTTTTTTTCCAGCCAGCTGCAGGTTGAACGCTGAAAGCAATCATCAAATTTGCTTATGGGCAGTAACCCATGGCAACCAATCAAATTGCTGCAGTCATTGTTCTACTTGCAGCTGGCTTTAAAAATCAAATCACTGATTGGTTGCTGTGGGTTACTGCCCAGGTGCAAATTTGCCTAGTGTTTATAAATAAACCCCAGTGGGGCTCATTTATCAACACTGGGCAAATTTGCCCATGGGCAGTTACCTATAGCAACCAATCAGTGATTAGCTTTTTAAAGCCAGCTGCAAGTAGAACAATGAATGCAGCAATTTGATTGGTTGCCATGGGTTACTGCCCATGGGCAAATTTGCCCAGTGTTAATAAATGACCCCCAGTGTTTCTGAAACACTCTCCCTTCCAGTCAGTGTTGAATCTTTATGCCCTATGCTTTTAAAGTGCCTGTCTACCTCTGACATTTCTCCCAGTCATGCACAAAATTTTATTTTAGAAATATTTGATTTTAGACAGTTTCCACAAATTCAAACCTATGTTAATTTTTTTGTTTTTAAAATGTGTTTTTGCTTCTCTTGTTGTGGACCAGTGGGTGCTAACTTCCACAGTAACCTGTTTCTCAAATAGCACTGAGCAAGCTGAGTGTCTATTATTAACTTTAAGCACTCCCTGAGTCTGCAATCCTCTTGGTCTCCCTTTACTTGAAACTCAAGTGCATCTCATGCATTGTACCCCTGGCCTTCAGCTGCAAAATGCAGTGCATGCAAGAACACAAGGCTATGGACTTTTAGTAGGATGGGTTTGATTAGCATTTGAATACCAACTGAAACGTGCATGGGTGCTCTTCAAGGTTCAGGTTGTTCTTTCCAGTCTTTGTATTTCTGATTTCACTTACTTATTATCCAAAATACATGGGATCTTGAGTTTATCTGAAAATCTAGGTGATCACCAGAGAATCACAGAAGGACTGGTTCTGCTCAGCAAAACTTATTTTTTTTTAGAAGATCTAAACAGAGGACATTCTAGAAAAAAAACTATCCATATTGTCATCAGACCAAATAACCTAGACTGTCGCCTAATCCCCCTCCTTTAGGGGTTGATTTATTAAGCTGCAACTTTTTCGGGTTGCAAAAAAAGTTGTGGGGAAAAAAGTAGGACTTTTTCTATGCAACAAAACTGAGATATTTGCGAATACAAAAATACTCCAGCTAAAACCTGTTGAAATCATGTAAAAGTCAAAAACAGATGCCGTTTTTACAACTGGAAGATCTTTTCTTCGATTTGTGGTTTGGGAAGTTATCGGGTATTTTTTCCCTGTTCCTTGCTTTTTAAGTTTGGATTTTTAATTAATTTCATGACATTCGTGGCATTAAGTGAGTTTAGTAGTGGTTTCCAAAACCTCTAAAACCACTAAAATAAATAATAAATAGGCCCCCATGTGTTTTTTGTTTTCTTTTTGAAGATACAGTGGCCAGAACGGAAACATTTCACTGCTGTCCCAAATCTCAATTAATAATGACAATGAAACCATATGGGTTTATGTCTCCCTTGCATTACCTCTTCATAAATTTGCTAGTTTGGCAGATATTCTGCCAACATTCCTGTTTTTCCTTTAATACAACAATGGTAGAATTCTCAAATATACACATTTTTTGCTGCATTTATTCATAAAATGTATTCATTATTTACATATAAACACAGACTCTCTGAATAAATTTTGCAAGTTTATCTTTAAATGCCATGCAGCGTTCCAATAAAGGTGTCTGCGCTCCAGAGAAAAATTTGTTTGATAGTCTTCTGCTTCTGGCACCAAAAGGAGATAGAAAGTAAGCAGAGCCACTCTGTGATTCTGTGTGGATTCGTGCCGTTAGTAAGAGAGAATTTTGATTTGAGAGACTTACTCCAAGACATTCAGAGGGAAAAAAAAAAAATCTAGGAAAGAAAAATGGTACACAAAATAAAAATATCTTCATTACAGAACTGCAGGAACATTTTGCAATAGAAAACTTAAACCTAGTTCAGGTGTAAAATCAATCTTTTATTTTACAAAAGGGTACTAAAGGTCTCTGGTTTGACATGTTCCAATGGAGCCCATGGGTTGGACAGGTTCATCTCTAGAAAGTGAACCCCTGCTCTATTATGTCTAATCCCACCCATATATGAGTCATCAAAGGGGATTTGGGTTGGATGTGGGTCATAAAGTAGAAGAGGACTTCAGGCTGGGTTGGGTGTGGGTTGAGAAATGTATGACCTATAGTTATGGGTGAATCTATCCCATTTCAAATCACCAAAATATTTGCAAAACTCAGAAAAAAATGCATTGGGCGTCAAACTGTTTTTACACGAACGACAATTTTTACATGTGCAACTTCTTTGTCCAAACGCATTAAAGTCAATGGGCATCAACATTATTTTGATGTGCGACAAGCAACTTTTTTGTCGCAGCAAATATTTTTGCCGTTGAATTTTCGCAGCCGTTTTGCAAAACAATTCACAGGTGGCGGATATGCAGAAAAATTCCCGCAAATCCATGCTTCACTAATGACCTACTCGTCTCTAGTTTGATTCAATTGGTGCAACAGTAACCGTGTTTAGGTGTAGCACTCTGAACTTACCTCCTGGATAAGGCAAGTGCTAGTTACAGGGCTACCTTGTGCCTCATGCACCAAAGTACTTGTCGGTGCAAAATTCTGCACTCATTTTCAACACCTTGCACTATTAATAACAATTATAATTGCAGTTGCACTGTAAAGGATTTTAGGGGTCAGTTATGAACATGAAGGCAGGTTGCAAAGTGCAAATAACAGACAAAACCCTCAATTCTTTTGCACCCTACCTTCCTCTTTACGTGAATTGCTGCAGACTTCTGCGCTACATTTTGGCAACGTTCAGCCGCACTGCATTCTTGAGGGGCCGGCAGAGGAAGACACATAAACATCCCCTCTCCTGACGCCTATCCATCCTCTAATTTGTACGTAATTAAAGGAGAAGTAAAGCCTAACTAAAGAAGTAGCTAGAAATGTTGTACATTAGGGGGCACATTTACTTGGCTCGAGTGAAGGATTAGAATAAAAAATACTTCGACTTTCGAAGTATTTTTTTGGCTACTTCGACCATCAAATTGGCTACTTCGACCTTCAACTACGACTTCGAATCAAACTAAAAATCGTTTGACTATTTGACCATTCGATAGTCGAAGTACTGTCTCTTTAAAAAAAACTTCGACCACCTACTTCGCCAACTAAAACCTACCGAGCACCAATGTTAGCCTATGGGGAAGGTCCCCAAAGGCTTTCTAACCAATTTGTGATCGAAGGAAAATCGTTCGATCGATGGATTAAAATCCTTTGAATCGTTAGATTCAAAGGATTTAATCGTTCAACGATTATTCCTTCAATCGTACGAATTGCGCTAAATCCTTTGACTTCGATATTCGAAGTCGAAGGATTTAACTTCGAGGGTCGAATATCGAGGGTTAATTAACCCTCGATATTCGACCAATAGTAAATGTGCCCCTATGTTTTGGGCTTCTATGCCAACTCAAGGCGGCCGCAGCTCTTTAGCAGTAAAGATCTGTGTCTCCAAAGATGCCCCAGTAGCTCCCCATCTTCTTTTCTGCTGATTCACTGCACATGCTGTGTGCTGCTGTCACTTACTGAGCTTAGGGAGCCACTCACAATATACAGTACACATAGAATAGAAATGTCACAATATAAGGCTGATTAGTAATTAATACAGATAATTACTACATGGCAGCACAGAAACCAGTGCAATTAGCATCAGAATTTAATAATCAGCAAACCTGTAGCATCAGCTTATATTACAGGGGAAGCTCATTTTCTGCTGGATAATTAGTGACGAGCCCTAAGCTTAGCTTCTCAACAGCCAATCAGAGCCCACTGAGCATGTGAGTGTCACAGACACTTTCTACTTTTCGAATGCCCTGGGTTCATTGATGCTGATCAGTTCAACTATTACCAAATTTTTTTTTTGGCACTAGAATCAAAGCACAGCCAGACCCGGGAAGCGTTCTTCACATAAGCACTAAGTGGTGCTCTCTTGCACCTAAGTATATGTATGTATTTATCTATATTCTTTTTGTCTTATAGTGGAACTTATATTTCCCCGTGCAGCACTGTGCTTATGTATTATATATGCCGTGCACATTTGTGAATTAATATGCACTCATGCATGCTGGGAGAGTACCTGCTTAGCATAGCTCATAAACAGAAGGAATTTGTTTTCTACTGATCATAAACCTAATAGGATTATCATTATGATAAGGAAATATCTATAAATAGAATTCTTAAAGTTGGACCATCCAGCAACCGAAAAGTATCCCTAGAGAACGCGTTTTGTTTCCCTCTTTGCATGGCGGGCTTCCTTTTTTACGGAAGAGAAGATTGATTCCCCGACAGGCGCGTTACTGAGGCAAGCCTCATCCGAGTGGTTTGCATGTATGCATTTTTACTGCTGTCGTTTAATATGTATGCAAATGCAAGCGCTGCTCTCCTAGCTGAATATGGCACTGCACAGTCAGGAGCAGATTTCTATTAAACCCCATGTCTACCGCTCCAAAGTACATTCAACTTGACTTGCCTTTAAACTCTGATAGATGGGGGTGCGGGGAAAAAGAGAAGACTGATTTGTGTAATTTATTCGGTGTAAGGATTGATATTGGGTTTAGAGCGGAAAGAAAGAAAAGAAGAAGAAAAAAAAAAAAAGAATCTCTTCTGGAATTTAAATATATGCAAAATTGTTTGTAGCAAAAATACGAGAGCAGCCGAATTTGTTTGTTCTTTTCTTATTGAATTTAGTCAAAGAAGACTCGTAGACGCAGTAAAGTAGTGCTGGAACACATCAGTCCTCAATTACCTGAACTACGTATTAAAATATAAATGCATTTTTGGAAGCGAGTACTGTATTTGTCAATTCTATAGTATAATATCTATTGTGCTTTGTTTTTTTTTATTTGCATTTTCTTTAATAGACATTCAGAGCTAGCAAACGTATCTGCCTGTTCAAAGAGCCAACGAGTTATCATTCCATTATACCATTGTCAGTCCTGCAAACATGCACCCATATTGTATGTTTACTGCTTTTTACAGTTTCATTCTTGTTTTTTTTTCTTATAGTTTTTGAAATGTAAATGGTTAAGGGGTGGGCTTCCTTAACTTTTTAGGGTCATGGCACACGCTCAGAATCGGGGGAAAATCTCCTCTTCCTCAGGGCGACTTATCTCCCCGAACTGCCTCCCGCCGGCTAGAACGTAAATCGCAGACGGGATTGCACTTGGAGCGATTAGTTTTCAAATGTTTCCTCACGAGGAAACTTCAGACGACTTCGGAAAACAAAGCCATCCTGCCGACGATTTACATTCTAGCGGTGGGAGGCAGTTCGGGGAGGTAAGTCTCCCCGACGAAGAGGAGATTTGTCGCCGGGTGATTAATCTCCCCCTGAATCTGAGCGTGTGCCTAATCATACTGCGAACCACTCAACCTTCATGTTTGTTACCCGTGCATTGCAAGTTGCAAGTCTCGTGCTGGAATCAGCCAATTAGAGACAGTGAAATCTGCCAGTGACTCACAGCATGAGCCACAGCTGGAAAATAAGTTTGGTTGAAAATTCTTAAAGAAGAAATCTATAGTTTATACACTGAATTCACTGTTCCAGCCCAGAGGTTCAGGAACACTATAACAGTATCCAGGCCTTCATAGGCATGAGTGGGTTGTGTGAGGCTCTCTATCTTGGATATGGTTAGCTTCGGGATATAATAAATCTTGAAAAATTAGAAATGGCAATTATGGCATCAGTAAACGTGTGCTCCCTTAGTTCAATATGTGCATTTAGTACGTATGCCAGGTTTCAACTAGGGGTAGGTAGGGAGGCAACTGCATAGGACGCAACGTGATGGGACACAATTCAGGGGAAAATGGTACTATTCTTTCCTTGGAGGTGAGTGGGTTTACGTCTGGCAGTGGGATTGGCATTGGCAAAAGACCTGTTGGGGAAGGGGTGGGTTTGTCTGGCAGCAGTGGGTGCTGTCGGCAGCAGGAGTTTGATCAGGATAGCTTTGGCCCATCTCTGAGAGTAAGCTTACAGCAAATATAGCCTAGAATAATGGGTTATTTACAAGGGGCTTGTTTATTCTCTGCATGGGTTTCCTTCCACACTCTAAAAGCATACAGACAGGCTTATTGGTGTATGTGATAGGGACCTTAAATTGTAAGATTCACTTGGGTCAGGGATGAGAATGATGTATAATCTCTGTAAAGAATTATACTGCCTCAATGTATATTAGTAAGTATTTCTTTTGTAGTGGACATTGACAACAAAGCTAGGTATTAAAGGAGAAGAAAAGCTTCCAAAGCAGTTCATTGCCAATAGATTAGCCACAATAGTGCAAGCTATAAAACTATATTTATTCTGCTTTACCATACTTGAGTAAACAGCTCTGGAATCACTCTCTGCTTGTTTAGGATAGCAGCTGCCATATTAGCTTGGTGTGACATCACTTCCTGCCTAAGTCTTTCCCCACACATTCATAGCTGTGGGCTCAGATTACAACAGGGAGAAGAGGAGGGAGGGGGAAAAGGGAGGGGGAGAGGAAAAGAGGAGCAAACTGAGCATGCTCAAGCCCTAGTCCTGGAGGTAGTGGTACTTATTAGAAGGAAATAAATGTGTTTCTTTTGACAGAGGACTCAGAACAGCATTACTTTGAGGGTTTACTGATATATATATATATATATATATATATATATATATATATATATATATATATATACCTTCCTGTTAAAGCTTACCTAATTTTAACCTTTCCTTCTCCTTTAATGAAGAAAATTTAGAGAAGAAAATTGAGAGAGAAAACAAGTTTATTAGAGTATAAAACTGTATATAAAGGTTCAGAAAGTCCAATGCAACAGCCGTGCAATAGGAGGGTGCACCATCATGATCTTTGGTGTATGTGGTTGTATTCTAATTTAAAAACACCAAACTTTAAAAAGCGCATGTGAAAAGATTTATTTTCCTATTGCCAAAAATATACGAGAGTATCAGAATTGAAGGTTATATTCAGAGATTTGAACTCTTACCTCCGTTATTAGATAGGTATGTGTTTATCATTAAAAGAGACATGAGAGCTGTCAGATCAAGAACAAACCTTGAGCTGTCTCCTGAAAAAGAATGTTTTCCCGTGCAGCTTGAAGGTCCCAGAGCTATTGTATTGGTGCTAGACAATAATTAATATGGTGAAGGGATGGAAAGAGGATGCTTCTTAATAAAAAGAGCCATCAGTTTAATTTGTTGCAGTCTCCCTTGAGTCCAGCGAGTTATATTTATAACCACAATGTAAAACTTGAAAATAAAAGCTAGCAACTTGCCTTACCTAGTAGCTTGTCTTATTCTGATGCTTTAATTATAAAGGGTCAATATTTTGTACAATCATCCTACAATGGTGCCAAAAGCTGAATTATATAATCGACCTCTAGTGAAAGGATGATCAGCAAGCCCCTCAAATGTCTACAGATTAGATAGGGTTGTCTGCAATGCCGGACTGGGGTGTTTGGAGCCCATCAGGGGCCCATTACTCCAGCCAGAAAGACCCCCACCTCTGTCACAAACTCAACAGCCCCTCTGTGTACCTTCTCTTGCAGCTGACACAAACTGACCTCCCACCCCCGGGGCCTAGTCAGCAATTATAAAAGGAAGTCTATGGAACTCTTGAGTAGCTTGGGCCATAAAAGAAAATATAGGAACGTGGGGCCACATGAGTGAAGAAGGTGTAAGGCTTATAGCCACTTTTATTTGGAAGAAAATGAAAGACCCTTCTTCAGATGCCATACAAATCCCTTGGAGGTCCACATGGGGCTTCCATTTGGAAGTTTAGGAGAGGAGAACAAGTAATATATGAGATATCGGTTTCTGGCAGTGCTGCACAGTCACAGAGTAAATAATACTGGTGCCGGCATTATTCTTTGTAGGGAAGAATACTTTACTGACTTACAATATAAGTTTGGCCCTGCTCTCTATATACAATGTCTGCAGACTAACCAACCAGTTTATCAGAGAACTGTGACATAAAGTACAAATATAATATTGTCATCTTGAGTCTTGGCTGTGAAGATATTGCAGTAAAATAAAGTAAAATAACTTATATTTCCCGCAGACTATAATATCCCATAATAAGATTTAGTAAGGACACACCGTATCCAATATTATGGGGTTCAGATAAATCTTTCATGGAAGATCCCAAACCGAATCCAAGCCCTAATTTACATATGCAAGGAAGGGCTAAAGAGAACCATCTGTTAACAAATTTTCAACTTCCTTTTTGTGTGAAGAAAAGTCACATGATTCTCAATATTTGGAATTGGTTCATCCAGGTAACTTGACCAAAGACCAAATCACAAGTACCAAATAGTTGTAATAGGGACATATTATTTGATACAGACGTCAGAGGAGTTATAACAAAATACATTCGTTTATACCATTCTCTTTTTTTTTGTCATACTTCTTTGAGTCAGCCGACTTTCTGACGATGGGTTTTGCGTCAAATATTCAAATCATGGGTTCATTGTATCCCTAAACACAATTCATTTTGAGTAGAGGTGGGGGAAAATGCTTTATACAATACAGTGTCGGACTGGGACACCAAGGGCCCACCAAAAACCCTTAGACCAGGGGCCCACCCAAAAAATCTTTAGACCAGGGGCCCACTGAATTATTTTCTTTCTCTCCTGACTCAACCTCTATTCTCCTATTCTCTTTTCTTTACATACAATCATCATCATTTATTTATATAGCGCTGTCAAGATACGCAGTGCTTTATCACCTGTTATTCCATCTATTTAGCCTTTATTTTCATAGAAATAGGTAATGACCATGAAATAGACAAAATGTTCACCAGCAGGAGGGCTCACTGACACCTGGGCCCACTGGGAGTTTTCCTGGTATCCCGGTGGGGCAGTCCAACACTGATACTATATAAATTCAGCATGTAACCTTCATTTTAGGTTACAAAGGAAGAAGACCTTCTTCAGTGAAAATCATGGGCTTTCCTAGGCAAATCTGGAAGATTTTGAATGCAATGGTGTAACTAGAGGTTATTGGGCCCCACAGCAAATTAATTTTAAGGCCTCCCAACTATTCAGTTTGTCCTGTTTTGCCAATATATATTGAAATCAGAGCCTAATAGTGCCTCCTATACCTCCTGGACCCCTTGCAGTCGCAGGGTCTGCTTCTTCTGTAGTTTGAATGTTCTAAAAAAAATCTAACCCTTAGTTTATACCATATTCTGCATCTGCAAGACCTCGTTAATCACAGGCATCTAACGATCCTGGTAAAGGAACCCCTGTTGCTTATTTGTAACCACACAGGTTAGCTATCTCTTGGTGCAGAACATGCCTTTGGTAGGAACTTTCCTTATCCCACTAGCAACGTGATGAAGGGAAGAACAGCAAAAACAAGAGAATGCTTTTTTTATTGTTTATGTTACCCATGCCTCCTGCCATGAAGGTAAACAAGGGGCCATGTCATAACGAAAACGTACAGTGATAGGAGAATCAAGAGCACCCAATGAATTAGGAAGGATCCTCGATGCCCTATACTCTTGATAAGAGAAAGCACAGAATCATCCCAAATCTCTAGTTGAGAGGGCCAGGAGGCAAGATCGCAGGTCTCCTTTGCCCATGCTTATTAAGCTGCACCAAGTCGCATTTCTTCTGTAGAAGCTTGAATAGCATTAGTATAGGCAGCAAGCTCCCTTTTTTTATGAAATGGATATCAATATAGCCTCGAGGCTCGAGCTGCGTTTAGCCAACTCCTGCACTATCATTTAGGTTATAATGATAACTTCCCTTTAAGGTAGAGTGGGAATTCTCTTAGGGAATCATTCTCTCAATGCTAATAGAGGGCATATTTTTCCATTAGCCATCCAAAGAGATAGCTGTTTATTTTGTAAAGCGTATCGAAATACTATTACAATTTATCATTTAAATGATATAAAAACTCCTGTGCATTTACAGGTATGATTTCTTTCACTGCTTCTAAATACTCCATTTCTTTCTCTCCCTAAAACTACAGAGAGACACCCTCCTCTGTGCCAGAGAATTTAGTGCTCCCAAATCTTGTGCAACTTTAAATACTTTCAGGTGACTCTTTCCAGAAAACTCTGCCTGTGTTTTCTTACCTGAAAAGGGCTGAGTTGCCACTGTCAGTCTATTGTCCTAAAGGGCAATTTTGGCATGACGTTTGTTCTAATAAACCCCCCAAAAGGGCTTATGATCCAAAACTACCCTGTGTGCCTATTCTCTTTGTGTATAATTTACTACTTAAAGGGATGGTTCACTTTTAAGTATAACTTTTAGTATGTTACAGAAACCTGATTCTAAGCAACTTTTCAATTGGTCTTCATTTTTTCTATAGTTTTTGAATGATTGACTCTTTCCAGCTTTCAAATGAGGGTCCCTGACCCCATCTAATAACAAATGCTCTGTAGGGCTACAAATACTCTTTCTATTCAGGCCTCTCCTATTCATATTCTAAGCTTTTATTCAAATCTGTGCATGGTTGCTAGGGTTAGTTGGACCCTAGCAAATTGCAAACAGGAGAGCTGCTGAATAAAAAGCTAAATAACTCGAAAAACTACAAATAATAAAACATTAAAACCAAATGCAAATTGTCTCCGGATATCATTCTTTGTATCATACTAACAGTTAATTTAAAGATGAACAACCCCTTTAATCTAAGGCAGTATATGGCATTGATACTCTCTTTGCTGCTTAAACAGCGACTGTCTTCTAGGCTTTCCACTAGATGTAGGATCATTGTTAGTGGGATTTGCTTCCATTAATATGTAAGGGATTGGGCATCAGGCCTGGATCCCAGTCAGTGATCCAGTTCATCCAGGCCCGGATTTTAATCTAAAACTGAACAAACCCTTTAAAGGAGGCCTAAACCCTAAAAATGCATATGGCTAAAAGTGCCATATTTTAAATACTGAACTTCTTGTATGAGGCTAAAGTTTCATCTTATCAATAGCAGCAATGATCCAGGACTTCAAACTTGTCACAGGGGGTCACCATCTTGGAAAGTGTCTGTGACACTCACATGCTCAGTGGGCTCTGATTGGCTGTTGAGAAGCTAAGCTTAGGGCTCGTCACTAATTATCCAGCAGAAAATGAGCTTCCCTGGCTGTAATATAAGCTGATGCTACAGTTTGCTGATTATTACATTCTGATGCTAATTGCACTGGTTTCTGTGCTGCCATGTAGTAATTATCTGTATGAATTACTAATCGGCCTTATATTGTGACATGTCTATTCTATGTGTACTGTATATTGTGAGTGGATCCCTAAGCTCAGTAAGTGACAGCAGCACAGAGCATGTGCAGTGAATCAGCAGAAAAGAAGATGGGGAGCTACTGGGGCATCTTTGGAGACACAGGTCTTTACTGCTAAAGGGCTGTGGTTGCCTTGGGCTGGTACAGAAGCACAAAACATCATGTACAACATTTCTAGCTACTTCTTTAGTTAGGCTTTAGTCCTCCTTTAAAGACACACAGTGATGCAAAAGAGTCTATAGTTATTTTAAAGGCCAAATTGACAAGGGGTATGGTGTGGCCATTTAGGTGGTAGGTAGTATAATTTGGTTACATTTTGGATCCTTAAATAAAATGACGTGTAAATAATGGTAAGGTCTATCATGTACTGTGTACCAAGATGGCAGCCCCATCCAGAGGCATCACAGCTCATTGTCTGGATGAATACATCACAAGTCATAAACATTTATTTTAGAGTTTCTATGTAGCTTTTTACCCAACAAGGGCTAGTTGTCAGAATTGTTTACTGAAATCAGTCTGTAAGATGATATAAAGTAGTATATC
Source organism: Xenopus petersii (assembly GCA_038501925.1). Taxonomy (NCBI): domain Eukaryota; kingdom Metazoa; phylum Chordata; class Amphibia; order Anura; family Pipidae; genus Xenopus; species Xenopus petersii. The sequence goes on along the minus strand of CM076686.1, from coordinate 138,485,327 downwards.
GTTTGGGGGAAATGTTTTACTCTGCTGCAAAGGTTGCAGGCACTTTCCTGTTACTCATGATTGGTTCATTTCCTTTTTGGCAATCAACAGAAGCCCTGCCTTGCTTTATGGCTGGAGATATGCTGGAGTGTTCCACAAGAGAAAGCGATTACCCTTTATATGATATATATATATATATATATACACATTTACCGCACTTCTGCTTTAAGTGCCTGTGGCTGATTTAACAAAGGGAGTGACATAAAAGGGGTCATTTTACAATAAGGAAGGCAGTGTGCAAAGTGTAAAAAGAGTCTGCAATTGGCTACATTTTTGATCTTTGCATTCTGTCATCCTGGGGTCACGAATTGCTGCGGGTCTCTTCAGTTTGCCCCCTTGAACACAGAAAACTCTTGGCTTGTGGTAATAAATGGTATTATCATTGTTACATTTTATTAAAATAGCACTGACATTTGTATGCAGCTCTTTACAGAGATTGTACATCATTCTCTTCAGTCACCAGGGGAGCTTGCAATCGAAGTTTCCTATCACATTCACACATCACTAGGGTCAGTTTCATCCAATGAACCTGCCTCTGTATGTTTGGTGCGTAGGAGGATTAGCCGGAGGAATCCCACGCAGAAACAAGGAGCAGAGATACAATTCCTTGCAGCTAGTGCCCATAGTGGAAACAAACTGAGAACACTTCATTAAGAAAAGGAGTAAATATGTGCATAACAGCATTATCAACATTGTAATGTAGCTTCTTTATAGATCACCAGCAAGTTACACAGAGTTTTATAACCAATAGAATACATTTAAACAATAATTTTCTTTATTTTTTTACATTTCTTTATCTCTGGGGTCTTCAGCCTTTTTTGCTTGTTTTTTATGATCAAACTTTTGCCCCCCTTCCTTTAACTGACAATGAGTTTACACACACACACTTGTAAAAGTCAAGATAAATAAGAATCCAACCCTCTTATCCTTTATGACTGCTCTCCCCTCCACTGGTTTTGCATATATATATATATATATATATATATATATATATATATATATATATATATATATATATATATATATATATATATATATATATATATATATATATATATATATAGGCACCTGAGGTCAACACCCTAAAGATGCCACCCATTGGGTGCCTATATAGAAAATACGACTCTGGGAACCATTGCATAATCTCAACGTTGTAACCGGCAAATAAAGATGATGTCACAGATGGTGTGACATCTCTTACTATTGTTTAATGGGACCTGTTTTCCAGAATGCTGGGGATCTGGGGTTTTCTGGATAACAGATCTTTCCATAATTTGGATCTTCATACTTTAAGTCTACTAGAAAATCATGTAAACATTAAATAAACCCAATAGGCTGGTTTTGCTTCCAATAGGGATTAATTATATCTTTGTTGGGATCAAGTACGAGCTACTGTTTTATTTAGGGATGCACCGAATCCAGGATTCGGTTCGGGATTCGGCCAGGATTCGGCCTTTTTCAGCCGGATTCGGATTCGGCCGAATCCTTCTGCCTGGCCGAACCGAATCCGAATCCTAATTTGCATATGCAAATTAGGGGCAGGGAGGGGAATTGCGTAACTTTTTGTCAGAAAACAAGGAAGTAAAAAATGTTTTCCCCTTCCCACCCCTAATTTGCATATGCAAATTAGGGTTCGGATTCGGTTCGGTATTTGGCCGAATCCTTCGTGAAGGATTCGGGGGTTCGGCCGAATCCAAAAAAGTGGATTCGGTGCATCCCTAGTTTTATTATTACAGATAAAAAAAGAAATCGCTTTTAAAAAAATTGGATTATTTAAATAAAAGGGAGTCTATGGGAGATGTCCTTTCCGTAATTCATAGCTCTCTGGATAACGGGTTTTGCGGATAACGGATTTGCCATTCAACTCAATGGTGACTGATACTTAAGTTTAGAGGGACAAATATGGATTTTTTTTATTACAAGTACAACAGAAATAAATTGTGTGGATTACAGTGTGGTTCTCGCTCAATAACTGTTAGATCGCAAGCTCTTTGGGCATGCATGAGATGTTTGGCATCGCTGATGAAGTTGAAGTGTGGGATAAACAATGAGCTGAGCGGATGACTATCCTAAAAAAACATAATAATTAGAAATGATTCTCAGATGTGCATTGTAGGACCATTGTAGGACGTCTTATGCGCTTTCCAATCATCTTTTAACCGTATATATATAGATGTGTGTGTGTTTTTCCCCCTCTGGATCGCACTGATCGATGACTTTTCCTGTATCTTCCAAACGGGCTGCTCCTGCGGAATTCTTCTATCATCTCTATGAAGCGAGAGAAAACGGAGAAAAAGAAAAACGTATCACTCATCACAATAGCTGCAAACATCAATATTGTCCTAATATTTTAGTGATGCCCCTTGTTTTTGTTTTTTTTTTAAATTAAAATAAGGATAATATTGTTACATTATTTGGTACGCTTTTAAATGCCGTCGGGTGCCATTGAGATTCAGCTTGTTATTTTGATAATCACACTCCTCCTCCTCCTCTTCTCCCTCTCTGCCTCACATCTGAGGCTGCCAATGATTCCCGGAAAAAAACCAGAACTGAAAAAAAAAAAAAAATCTATGAAGCCTCTCAAGGGTAAAGGTTGTCCCTGTGGTAACGGCTCTGTGATTGGCTGATACAGTGCAGGGGCTTTTTGTGGAAGTGCAGAGTGATTAATGAGCCGTCCTTGCAAGCAGCTAGTAGATCCGGTATTTCCACAGTGCTGCTGCTGCTGAAGTTTCTTGCCTGATTTTTTTTTTTTTCGTTTTCAAAATTTTCTCCCCGACTTTTTTCAATTCCACACAGAACTAGTCACAGTTTTAATTTATTTTTAACTTAAAATGCCAGCAGCATAATTGAACAAATGGTTTGAAATAGAAGTAAACCAAGACATTTACTTTTTTTTCATTTCATTTTTTTGTTCGAAGCAAAAATAACAAATACAAAAAAAAAAACAAATACAAAAAGTATTGTAGAAGTGATACCTATATAAAATAAAAATACATTGCAAGCTTTCAGACCACCAAGGACCCTAAGTCGAAGCAAAAATTAGATTTATTAGGGGGGTATATGTAGGTTGGTAATTGCTTGATATAGGTTATTAGACTTGGTGCAAACTTTGTGACTCCCAAAAAGGTAGACCTTTTTAAGATGCAAAAGTTTGCTACTGGTTTAAGGTCTAGACACACACACCCCACCCAATTTGGGGTACTGGTTCTGGTTTCTTCCAATACTCCAAAAATATATAAACAGGTTAATTAGATCCTGATGAAACTGACCCAAATGTGTGTGAATGTAATAGAGCAGGAATCCCCAACCTTTTGAAGCCATGATGAGCAACATTCAGACGTAAAAGGAGTTGGGGAGCAACACTAGCATGAAATGTTCTTGGGGTGCCAAATAAGTGCTGTGATTGGCCATTCAGTAGCCCCTATGTGGATTGTCAACCTACACTGAGACTCTGTTTGTCAGTATAGCTGGTTTTTATACAACCAAAAGTTGCCTCCAAGACTGGAATTCAAAAATAAGCTCCTGCTTTGAGGCCACAGGGAGCAACTTCCAAGGGGTTGGAGAGCAACATGTTACTCGCCAGCTACTGGTTGGGGATCACTGTAATAGAGTAAAACAAACAAGGGAAAGTTGTACTCACTACTAATTTTTAAAACCATTAAGCATGGGTGCAATGAGGTCCTCTGCACTCAACCCATTTTCAGTACATTGAGACATTTTGTGCCTTGAGCTACTAAAAAATGCCTTACCCTTTAAACAAAACAGAGATTGTTTGTCCATATATTGCAATATATTTTAGCTATAGTCAAGTAATCCCACTGGTGGCCAATAAAGGGCAACTAAGTTTGGGAGCAGCGAGTAAGTTGCAGGTAAAAATGAGTCCCTTTGTATAATGAAGCAGTAGAATTCTTAATGAATCAGATGAAAGTTGAGTGTAGGACTGGCCATACCAGGGATGACTTTGACATAGTTGGCCAGATTAAATATATTGCAATATATGGACAAACAATCCCTGTTTTGTTTAAAGGGTAAGGCAATTTTTAGTAGCAGTATGCACAAAATGTCTCAATGTCCTAAATATATTGATAATGGGTTGAGTGCAGAGCACCTCCTGTATTTGTCTGAATGTGATAGAGACCTTAGATTGTAAGCTCCAATGGGACAGGGACTGATTGGAATGTGATTAGGGCCTTAGACTGTAAGCTTCACTGGGCCAAGTATTTATGGGAATGATCTATAAGCTCTTTAAAGTGCTGAACAATATGTTGGCACTATATAGATAAAGAATCATAATTGTTCTTCCCTGTTACTAATATTGGCATCGAGCAGAGGTGTAATTATGGTGGGAACAGATTTTGTGCGGGATAGATAAGGACACGTAACGGGGGAATGGATTGTGATCCACCATGTGTACATCACGAGCAAGTATGTTTTGGAATGAAACTAAGAGCTGTTCGGGGAAGGGAGCCAATCACTGTGGTCCCCAAAACATTTTGTTGTTGGTTCCAGGCCTATAAAGTTACACCTTATGCGAAAGAAGTATCTCTACAGGCTTGTGTGGCAAAATACCGTCCACATGGAGACCCTAGTTATGTACCATCTCCAGGAAAAACAAGCACATAATTAAACAATAAGTACAAACACAATTGGGAATGCCAGAGTTCTTTCTCTCCAGAATCAGTATGATACATGAAACTCTTAACCAAAACGATCGGGAATGTCAGCTTTACTCAGGAGCCTTCAGTATCAGTGTTCTCCAGGCAAAGATGCGCATGGCTGGAGATGTGTACTCATTAGGCTTTCCAGAGAAGCTGCTATTTATACCGCAGTGACTACAGCCCCCGTCTATGCTTTATACTTCCTCGTCAGCTTCCTTTTGAAGCCTGTAACTTTAATGCACCAACTTCAGAAAGTGGCAATGGCTGTAACATCTCCTACCTAGAAACAGAACGTGTTCCAGAGATATAATGGCTCCCCTTTCATTTAGATTTTCCTTTTTGTGATAGAATTTACATTCCTATCGCAAGCAGGTTCGGATTGCCGCTCCAGTTATCTGAGCTGTCAACTGTCAATCAAATATTATATATATATATATATATATATATATATATATATATATACTTTCACTTTCCATTCAGCAATTCCTACATGTCACTGCTGCCTGCTTGCTGTGATTGTGTAATTCCAAGACTGAAGGTAACAAAATTAATAAATATAGTGTAAGTAAAGTCTATTTTGCTCAACTAACATGATAGAAAAGAATTTGGAATTATTTATTAGGGTGACAGGTCCCCTTTGAGGTCCAATTGCCTTCAATGTGTGCCTGTATGTTATTTAAAGGGACAGGAACCTTCTTTATACTGTGTCTCACACAACATGACACTTTATTCCTCTGTATTTATGCATTTATTGTATTTATTATGATACTTGTCCCTCCTGTGCGTACTTTGCACATTGTAAGATTGGACAAAGCTGTGTAGGGCTTCATAAATAATATTATACATAACTAAGGGACAGGTGACATAAAATGTAGCGGGAACGTTGTGGGAGAAGAAAATATAAACGATACCCACATGCAATGCACGACTCTGACAATTGTTCTCAATAGTAAAAATGAACGACTACTGTATATGTAATATGTAATATACACCGCTATATAAATACATGTTAATAATAATAATAATAATAATACACCCACTTCCTTCGTGATCTGATTGTTCAGCCTCATTTGTTTCTGTTGATCTATGGTAAGTCTTGTCAGTCCAGTGGCTGGTGCTGAGTATTTCTCTTTATGGAAAACAAAACTCTTTGGGAAAACTTTATGACAATCGCTCCACTTATGGCACACACAGTCTATAATCAACCCAAAGGCAATGACATCAGTATTTGGGGCACTTATCGTAGAATGACAACATTATGCAAATGCAGTAAGAAAAGCCAAGTCCCTTCAGAGAAAGGCCTACCCACTGTATGTGCAGGTTTATATAGACACGGCTCCTGACAACAATGTTGCTTGTTGTATCGACAGCCCAGGAGAATAAGAGTAAACCAAACGGAATTAGCTCAGGAGACAGTTGACCTCATGATTAGCCAACTCTCTATGTTGCACGTGAGGTCTGAGACAGCTCACTGGTGATTAGAGGTATGCCTCAAAATATGTAACTGGGTTACCTGCAAAGATCTGGATTTGCATAAAAGATACTTGTAGGTGTGTGTGTGTATATATATATATACACACACACACACACATATATATATATATACATATATAAAGTACAATTAACAAAAGACGCAAAAAACACTTAAAACTATTTACTGTTCTGAACCAGGAATAATACAATTGTTGCAGAATAGTATTTCTTCAACAGGTCTGTTCCATAATTTAAATTATCTACTGCGACCAATTTAGAAAGCAAAATTCTATATATCATATGAGACTTTGCATAAACCTTTTTTTTTTGGGGGGTGTATCTTTCAAAGCTGCATGAGGTGTACATGCCTTAGTTTAAAATGCTTTCAATTCTCTGATTGGAACCTATTCTGTCAGGACAATTCCAACTCATACAGGTGTGAGATTTGTTATCCAACAACCGATTATCCAGAAAGCTCCGAATTACGGAAAGGCCGTCTCCCATAGACTCATTTTTAATCAAAATTTTTCAAAATAATTTCCTTTTTCTCTGTGATAATAAAACAGTATCATGTCCTTGATCCAAACTAAGAGATGATGAATCTTTATTTGAAGCAAAACCAGCCTATTGGGTTTATTTAATTTGATGTTTACATGATTTAAGGTATGAATATCCAAATTACAGAAAGATCCGATATCCCGGAAACCTGCAGGTCCCGAGCATTCTCGATAACAGGTCCCCTACCTGTATATCCAAATGTTATAGTGCCTAACAGAGAGTGGCTAGAGCTTTGGGGTTGGTAGCATGGGAGGCAGCTTTTAGAATTGAAACAATAGTCGCTAATATCGATACTGCTGAGAATTGTAACAACTAAAAAAATCTATTTTAACAGTTACAATTCTGCGCCTAAATTACTGAGATTCCAGACTGAAACGTCATAGACAGGAACAATAAACTTTAAGGGGCAAATTCACTAAGAAGCGGAGTTGCGCCAGGTGCAACTTCGCCGCGCTTCGCCACACTTCGCCAGGCGTAGTTTCGCCAGCGCTCCTCAAATTCACTAAAATCCAAAGTTGCACTCAGGGGTAGCGTAAGGTTGCGAAGTTGCGCTAGCGTTGATTCGCTATATAAAGCGAAGTTACACTAGCGAAGGCTAATTTGCATATGGGGTGAAATTCAAATTTCAATGGAGGAATACGTATCAGCACTACAAATGCCAAGAAAACCTTCAAATCAGCAAATATAAATTTTATTTTGCCCTACACATGTGCCCACTGTCTAGGTAAGTTGCCATGAGTCAGGAAATGTAGGGGGGAAGGAGGGGAGCCCCCAAAAAATTTTCGATCTTTTTCAGCCTATCACCCATCATGTAGAAAACACGCCAGCGTTTTTTGGGACTTAGAAAAAATTTTGACTTTTTTGGAAACAATCCCTATCTACTCTATTGCGCTTCGCCAGGTCTGAGGTGGTGAAGGAAGTCTAGCGTAAAAGGTAGTGTTCAGTACACTGCGCAAGTTAGTGAATTTGCGTAGTTTCATCGCTAGCAAAAATTCGCCTGGCGTAAGGGCGCGAAGTAACACTAGCGAAACTACGCCAGCGTTCGTTAGTGAATTTGCGCAGTAGCGAAAATGCCAAACGCTAGCAAATTAACGCTAGCGTTTGGCGCTTCGCGGCTTAGTGAATTTGCTCCTAAGTTTCAATTTTGGATAAATGGTAAATAATAAAAGATAGGAAGTAGGGATGCTGGATTCGGCCAGGCTTTGGCCTTTTTCAGCAGGATCCTTGTGCCTGGTTGAAACGAATCCTTAAAATCACGTTTTTAATTTTTTCGTCATAAAAGTAAAAAAAAAAATTAGGAGGATGTTGCACACACTGCTCTCCTTTTCCCATTTGCAAATTATTCTTCGGTATTCGGCTGAATCTTTTACAAAGGATTCGGGGGTTTGGCCGAATCCAAAAAAGTGGATTCGGTACATCCTTAATGGAAAGCAATTGAATAAAAGTCTGCATTTCTGGTGAACAATCTGTAAACAACTCGGGTGTTTGGAAGGTGAACAATCTCTTTAATAACAGCCAAGCAGATATTTACTCTCACTTCCAAAATAAATTAAAACAAATCATTGACTGTTTTTGATTAATTTAAGAAATGGTTATTTTTTTTAAAAATGTATCCTAAAATATATTTATTGGCATAACTTAAGGTGGCCATACACAGGCCTGAGTCACACTGTATCCAACAGGATTGACAGGTATCTTACATACATACTTATGGCCACTTTTGCATTGTTCTGTTCATTCAGATTGACTGGCCAAATAATAGTAATAGGGAGTTGTATTGGTTATAATAGAATATGACGGGTCATACATGCCAGACCCGGACTGTGGCTTTTGGCAAAGGCCAGAGGGACTGTTCTAAGATGCCATAGACAGTATTCATTGGGCCTGTCGAAGCTATTTGGGTCTCATTGGATTTAGAATCCCAGTCCAGACCTGGATCCAGATGATTGGGGAATATGGATGAAATCCTATGTCTTACTTCAAGAGTAACTACTACTACAAATATATCAATGTAAATCCATGCAAATGATGTTCAGAACTTTTCACATGAACAATAAACAAGAAATGTTAAAACAATTAGACCTGTTCTCTTCTTTCAATTCAAATCTCGGCAAAGTAAATTTATGAATACAATCTGAATTAATTTATGGATATAAATCAGCAATTATGTGAATGGCTTAGCCTCTATGTTATATAACTGACTCTTCAATCAACTTTCCCCGTTAGTTTATGGATACATTTCCTTTTGTTATCATCTAGAGTTGCAATTTAAATTGACCATCTACGTTTAATTATATTTCATTGAGATAAATCACCAACTCTATATTGAATAACTTCTTGAATACATAAATTATATAAATATGCAAATACATCTTTCAAAGTAGGAGGTTTCTCTTTAACATATATAAGTTCAATAAATATTGGTAAAACCTCTAGACATTTTGGGGGCCTGAAAAGTAGGGATGCATGAATCCAGGATTCGGGCTTTTTCAGCAGGATTCAAATTCAGCTGAATCCTTCTGCCCGGCTGAATCGGATCCTAATTTGCATATGCAAATTAGAGGTGGGGAGGGAAATTGCGTGCCCTTTGGTCACAAACCAAGGCAGTAAAAAATGTTTTCCCCTTCTCACCCCTAATTTGCATATACAAATTATGATTCAGATTTGGTTCGGTATGTGCCGAATCTTTCTTGAAGGGTTTGGCTGAATTCAAAATAGTGGATTTCGTGCATCCCTACTGAAAAATAATTTGCTATGTGGCCCATTAATATCTAGTTACACTACTGTTCAAAAGCATGCTTTCCTGTTAATATATGGCAGCGTAAACCCTTAAAAAATTCTCGGTTATCCTTACTGTAGAGGTAGTAGTTTGGTCCGTATATTTATTCTGCTGTGTAAAATGAAATATGCTGAAAAAACTATGTCTAAAGCCGTGTAAAAGATCACATGGTCTGTGTAACTTTACTCCATTCGACCACACGATTCACCACCTATACATTGCTTCTGGTGGAAGTAAAAATGTTATGCTGTTTTTTTTGGGATGCACCGAATCCAGGATTTGGTTCGGGATTCGGCCAGGATTCAGCCTTTTTCAACAGGATTCAGATTTGGCTGAATCCTTCTGCCTGGCAGAAGCGAATACGAATCCTAATGTGCATATGTGGCCGAATCTTTCGTAAAGGATTCGGGGGTTTGGCCGAATGCAAAATAGTGGATTTGATGCAACCCTAGTTTCTTTATACAGCGATGTGTGGACGTTTTTTTGCACAGCATAATAAATATGCCCCTGAATGTATAAGTCAGGTGTCAGCCAACTAAATAAGACCTTTGCAAGACTTTGGGGCAAATTCACTAAGCGCTGAACGCTAGCATTACTTCGCTAGCGTTTGGCATTTTCGTTACTGCGCAAATTCACTAACGAACGCTGGCGTAGTTTCGCTAGTGTTACTTCTCACCCTTACGCCTGGCGAAGTTGCGCTAGCGACGTAACTACGCAAATTCACTAACGCGCGCAGTGTACTGAACGCTACCTTTTACGCTAGACTTCCTTCGCCACCTCAGACCAGGCGAAGCGCAATAGAGTAGATAGGGATTGCTTCAAAAAAAGTCAAAACATTTTCTAAGTCCCAAAAAACGCTGGCGTGTTTTCTACATTATGGGTGATAGGCTGAAAAAGATCATCTCCTGACTCATGGCAACTTACCTATACAGTGGGCACATGTGTAGGGCAAAATAAAATTTTTATTTGATGTTTTGAAGCTTTTCTAGCCATTTGTAGTGCTGATACGTATTCCTCCATTGAAATTTGAATTTGGCGCCGTATGCAAATTAGCCTTCGCTAGCGTAACTTCGCTTTACTTAGCGAATCAATGCTAGCGCAACCTTACGCTACCCCTGAGTGCAACTTCGGATTTTAGTGAATTTGCGAAGCTCTGGCGAAGTTACGCCTGGCACAACTACGAATCTTAGTGAATTTGCCCCATATATAGCTTAACTCAGTGATCCCCAACCAGTAGCTCGTGAGCAACATGTTACTCACCAAACCCTTGGATGTTGCTCCCAGTGGCCTCAAAGCAGGAGCTTATTTTTGAATTCCAGGCTTGGAGGCAAGTTTTGGTTGAATAAAAACCAGATGTACTGCCAAACAGAGACTCAATGTAGGTTGACAATCCACATAGGGGCTCCCAAATGGCCAATCACAGCACTTATTTGGCACCCCAAGAACATTTTTCATGCAAGAGTTGCTCCCTAACTCCTTTTACTTCTGAATGTTGCTCATTGGTTCAAACAGTTGGGGATCCCTGGCTTAACTAATTTTATCTCACAGGTAAATATCTTGCCAGCCCATAGTCAATGCTAACATCTCATTTATAACGTCATCATCAGTAGGTGGAATTTTATTAGAAAGAAATAGCACATACTGTAGGTCATCATGTCACTAGAAAACCGGTCCATCTCATTTTTTTCTCTAGAAGGGGGTTTCATAAGATGCTCCTTGATTGGAATAACAATCTCAGCCGACCCTCAGTCGACTGCTGTGCGGCCAAGGACTATAGAGGGCTCAGCTGGGGTTCTCCCTGATGTGCAGTTACAATATAATGTGTTCAGATCACCATGATACTAATTCCCTTTTATTCTACCAAGACCACTTTGTTACTGGTACAATATCAGAAGTTCTGTTTCTATCAGCAGGTGGGAGATTGTCCGATTGGCTGAAATAAGGCTTTTTAGGCTGATAAAGGTCTTCCAGTAGATTTCTGAGTTTACATTTTGGGTTGAAACAGGTTTTTAAGACAGAGACAGTGTTGGTTTAAAGAAAAAGACTAACATGACCAAAGATTGTATTTGTAAAAAGCCCATGTGTAGTTCTGTATTTCCAATACAAACTGTTGTTTTGTTACATATCTAGACACGTCTGCCAAATGCTCACAGGCAAAATGAATGGCACTGGTAAATGGTGGGCTCTTTTTTTTGTCAGCATACAGACTGACCACCCACAGTTATCTCCAGTAAGAATATTTGTATATTTAATGGCTGAGCACAATGATTCCAGAATCCATGGGAACATTACTTTTGTCTGCAAATGCTGGCTAATCAGAGGAATGTTGGGTTGTTGCTACCTGTTGGTTGTAAATAGATGAATTAGCCACTGTTTACTTCACTGCAGATGCATTGGCACCATAAAACAAGCAATGTTAAGAGACATATCTCACATGTGAATGTTTTTAACTGATATTCATGTTCTTCTGGTCCAATAAAATACATCTATTCAAAAACATAATGGTTTCTGTATTATAAAATATAAAAGCATTACATTACATTTTTACATTTGCATTGGGCACCTCCCAGGAGATTGGTGGCCATATTTTCTAAAACATTTCACTCCTTGGCTACTATCAAGGGCGTAACTACAGAGGAAGCAGACCCTGCGCCTGCAGGGGGGCCCAAGTGGTTTAGGGGCCTACTATAGTTTATATAAACAAGCTGCTGTGTAGCCATGGGGGCAGCCATTCAAGCATTGGATACACAGTAGATAACAGTTAAGTACTACTATAGTTTATATAAACAAGCTGCTGTGTAGTCATGGGGGCAGCCATTCAAGCACAGGATACACAGTAGATAACAGATAAGTACTACTATAGTTTATATAAACAAGCTGCTGTGTAGCCATGGGGGCAGCCATTCAAGCACAGGATACACAGTAGATAACAGATAAGTACTATTATAGTTTATATAAACAAGCTGTTGTGTAGCCATGGGGGCAGCCATGCAAGCACAGGATACACAGTAGATAACAGATAAGTACTACTATAGTTTATATAAACAAGCTGCTGTGTAGCCATGGGGGCAGCCATTTAAGCACAGAATACACAGTAGATAACATATAAGTACTACTATAGTTTATATAAACAAGCTGTTGTGTAGCCATGGGGGCAGCCATGCAAGCACAGGATACACAGTAGATAACAGATAAGTACTACTATAGTTTATATAAACAAGCTGCTGTGTAGCCATGGGGGCAGCCATTTAAGCACAGAATACACAGTAGATAACATATAAGTACTACTATAGTTTATATAAACAAGCTGTTGTGTAGCCATGGGGGCAGCCATTCAAGCACAGGATACACAGTAGATAACAGATAAGTACTACTATAGTTTATATAAACAAGCTGTTGTGTAGCCATGGGGGCAGCCATTCAAGCACAGGATACACAGTAGATAACAGATAAGTACTACTATAGTTTATATAAACAAGCTGCTGTGTAGCCATGGGGGCAGCCATTCAAGCACAGGATACACAGTAGATAACAGATAAGTACTATTATAGTTTATATAAACAAGCTGTTGTGTAGCCATGGGGGCAGCCATGCAAGCACAGGATACACAGTAGATAACAGATAAGTACTACTATAGTTTATATAAACAAGCTGTTGTGTAGCCATGGGAGCAGCCATTCAAGCACAGGATACACAGTAGATAACAGATAAGTACTACTATAGTTTATATAAACAAGCTGCTGTGTAGCCATGGGGGCAGCAACACAGCAACTTGTTTATAAACGATACTAATCTTTCTGAAGCAAACACAGGCATTTTTCCAGTGCAGGGCAGCAGTACATTATATTTTAATTTCTTTTAGACACTTTTATTTGTTGGTGTTACTGTTCCTTCAATATTCTCATAATGTACAATGGAGCACATATATTTTTTTGTTAAAGTTTCCATCACTACGAATGCAGCTTTTCTATGGCTATTGTGTATTAAATTGGTTTATTACCAATGGGTGTTCATTAGCTAATTAATCCTAATTTTTTCTTTTTACAAATTTGTCCAGTCCTTGCTTTTAATAAATTGTTCCTTTTATTTTACTGTGAACTTCCAATTTGTTACTTGGAGGAACGTGGTAGTAGCAGTAAAACAGGAACAGGACTGCACACTTTCTAGTAACACAAAGCAACCACAAGTAACAGTTAATGGTCTGTTGTTTTATAGAAAACAACTAATCGATTGCTATGGGTTAGGAGAGTTGACACATTTTATACCTTTAAACAATTAAGTAATAAATTAATAAAGAAAATGTGTTGCAAATATATGAGGATCAGATTTTTTTTTTCTATTCCGGAAGCTGTTTGCTGTTGGATACATTGATGCCACTTCCTTATTATTATTCCTATCTCGTTCTAGGTCTAAATGATATGCTTATGTGGTATCAGCCTAGATCTGGACTTGAATGGTCAACAGCATTACTGAGATCTGTTTTGGTAAGTAATACTTCAAATATTTGCGCTTTTGTCCCTTCACTTCTTAATCCCCAGTGGGTGAATACAGGAAAGCAGAGCATTTGGGATAGTAATAGGAGTGTCCATGCAGTGATACAGTAGCAGGAGATCACAACTGAAGATACACAACTATGGCAGCATAGATGGCTATTGAGAAGAAGACACCATGGGTCAGTTGCAGGGTTAAGAGCTTTGTAAGCCACAGTGTTTAGAAGGTCCAACTCAAAGTAAGTAAACAGATCACAGGTTTAAAACTACAACTCAAAGTAAGTAAACAGATCACAGGTTTAAAGCTAGGTGTGGAACTGGACACTGGTCAACAGTGTGATACTCAACAAGATGCAAGACGGTAATGGAGTCCATTCATGTGTCCAAACCCATGGAAGTCTATCATACGTATATACTCCCATTGGAGTAAGTTAGGTTAAAGGGATACTATTATAGTTTTGGTTATAAAAACAAGCAATTACTTTAGAACTTGCACCCTATTGACTTCTTCAACCAGTCGCAATCTGGGTCATAAAATGTTCCACGTGCTTGACATCTACACATTCGCTTCTGCATTACAGCTACCCACAGCTCCGACATTGTAGGCATCCAAAGATGGTCAAATTAGAAACAATTCCATTTGACTTCAGAAGAAAATGGACGAGTTTGGAACAGGGGAACATTCATTATGTATAATGGGCGGCTACTGAGAGAAATTCATTGTGGTGAATAAAAAACCCACACTGTAGCAAGTCAGGTGAAAGAGGTAGATTCTCTCAATTTTATCCTTATTGTTTCACCAACAGTACAATTTTTTTTTAAAAAAAAACAAATCAATTTTAATTTTGAATTTTAACCCAGGATCTTTCTGTAAAGAATAAGACTGGACAATGTCTCTGTCCCTAAAATCATAATGAAAATCCAGCTTCAGCATTTGTGTTCCTCCGGGGTAGGATTAACATGTTGGTTAATGAGACTCGGTTGACTAGGGTGTCTGCTTCCTCTTCTGATGCTTTCTCACTCTGTTTCCCTTTTGAAAACTCTCTTGCTCTCTTCTGTGAAAAATTGATTTTTCCATCCGTCAGAGGAACACATCAAGAAAATGAAAGAGCCTCTTCAGTATCGATTGTAAAACTCTGCAGACTGGGGTCAGCATGGGTGTGAATTCAAAGCCATATTCCCTATTCCCTCTTGCTTCTCATATTTTGAAATGTAGGACGGTTTAAGGAAATATTGCCAAATTCGGATATGGCCAAAATCAACTGAGGTTTCCATTACATTCTACAAGACCCTACAGTTCCATACTTGCAAATTCATTAAATAACCATGCGTAAACTAATAATAGCTACCCACCCAGTGAGGCTCATTTATAAACACTGAGCAAATTTACACCTGGGCAGTAACCCATAGCTACCAATCAGTTATTAGCTTTTTTCAGTCAACTACAGGTTGAACAGTGAAAGCAGTCATCTGATTGGTTACTGCAAATTTCCCCAGTGTTTATATATGAGCCCCAGTCTCTTTAGACCTATTTAGCAGCATATTGGCCTGATAACTATTGGCCAAGTTTGAAAATACTCTCCGTGGAGCCAAATGATTGGATACCTTTGATTTGGTCCACTGTGTGGCTGGCCAAATGGGGCAAAATTTGCCACACTTGTGGATCTATTTTAATATTCCCTTATCCTGTGTAGCTGAAAGCTACTTAATAGTAGCAAACATCCAGCAAATCTCCAGATTTTGTAAAGGGTGCCCTAGTAGGTGTGTAGGGTGTATAGTGCCACTCATTAAGAGGATAAGGGGGTTATGTAATAAAAGGCACTAATTTTGCCCAGGGGCTGTAACCCATAGCAACTATCCGCTTACTGGTCACATGCTAAATTGCAAACATCTGTTCTGTGGGTTACTGCTCCTCCTTATATTACATATGGGGGAAAGAGAACAGCGGAAGGTAATGGTCTTGCTATAAACAGTAGTGATCAATGTTATATTCCTGCCATAGTCAATACATTGGTATTAGGGTTCCTAAAAGGTGATTTATGATCTCTAAGCAGAATGGTAACCGTAAATCTTCTACACTTGCAGTGGTTTACAACTGCACACACACACACACATGGTTTTCAGTTCAGATAGATGAGCTAAATGAATTGTGACTGTGTTAAAGGAGTGGTTCACCTTTAATTTAACTTTAAGTATGTTATAGAATGGCCAATTCTAAGCAACATTTCAGTTGGTTTTCATTATTTATTTTTTATACTTTTTAAATTATTTGCCTTTTTCTTCTGACTCTTTCCAGCTTTCAATTGGGGGTCACTGACCCCATCTAAAAAAACAAATGCTCTATAAGGCTACACATTTATTAATATTGCTACTTTTTATTATTCATCTTTCTATTCAGTCCATCTCCTATTCATATTCCAGTCTTTTATTCAAATCAGTGCCAGGTTGCTAGGGGAATTTATCCAGGATTCGGGATTCAGCCAGGATTTTGCCTTTTTCAGCAGGATTCGGCCGAATCCTTCTGCCCGGCCGAACCGAATTTGCATATGTAAATTAAGGGCAGGGAGAGAAATTGTATCACAAAACACATAAGTAAAAAATGTTTTCCCCTACCTTTGCATATGCAAATTTGGGTTCGGATCGGTATTCTTTCGTGAAGGATTCAGGGGTTCAGCCAAATTCAAAATAGTGGATTCGGTGCATCCCTAGTAATTTGTACCCTAGCAACCAGATTGCTGAAATTACAAACTGGAGAGCTGCTGAATAAAAAGCTTAAAAAATCAAAAGCCACATGTAATAAAAAAATGAAGACCAATTGTAAATTGTCTCTACATCCTACTAAAAGTTAACTCAAAGGTGAACGGGTAATGATGGGTGGGGGAGCAGAGGAATTGAGGGTCCTTTTAAGGGCCCCCCCCAGAGCCATGGAGTCTGCTCCCTCTATTGTTATATCACTGCTCCAATGGGTTATATAAAAGCTTTAGGAGGCAAAGGCATTGGACAGAAAATTGATGATAGGAGAGCACACACAATGCTTTGATCTTTACTCACTGTCAGATGCATTATTCAGGGCATGCTGTACTTGTTGCAAATTGTTCCAGCTCTTCTGATTATACTTGCAGCTTTGCTTTAGATGCAAACAGATGCAGATTCATTTTGGGAGTAAAAAAAAAAAAAAATCTAAAAATTAAACAAACAAAATAAATGCCTTTTGCTTTGCATCCTCCTCTTTGCCATTCATGTTCACAGAAAGAATTATTAATGAGAAAGCAGTTGTGTTCTACACATAAATATGCTACTACTTGCTTGCTCTATAGAATTATTAATTATGCTTCTTTCTAAGTGTAGAGAGAGCTGGGCTCCCACTTTTCAATTTAATGCTTTTGAAGAGGACGTAAAATCCTCAACTTAATACGTTACCTAATGAATTAAAAATGTAATTCTGAACAACTTTCCAAAATACATTCCTTTTTGTTTTTCAAATTTGTGTGGGTTTTAAACATATTTTTATATGTAATTTACAGCAGAACCTGTCTGTCCGTTCCTACTCTACTGGGCTTGTCTTTTAAAACATTATAACTGTAATTAGGGGTCTGTTAATTGGCCGCCTTCTGCTACATTGTTTCAACAGACAGATTCTTTATTATAGAAAGGAGGTAGAAAGATACTGTGGAAAGCAGGAATGGTTACAAATAACCTGAAAGCCATTGGAATTATGTAAAGAATGTATATTGTAAAGTGATTTTACTTTATAGGGGTTGTTCGCCTTTAAAATTATCTTTTAGTATGATGTAGCAAGTGATATTCCGAGACAATTTGCCATTGGTTTTCGTTTTTTATTATTTAAGGTTTTTGAGTTATTTCACTTTTTATTCACCCCCTCTCCAGTTTGCAGATTCTGCAATCTGGTTGCAAGGGTCCAAATGACCCTAGCAACCACGCACTGATTTGAATAAAAGATAAATTAGAATAAGAATAGAAAATAGCAATAACAATAAATTTGTAGCCTCACTGTGCATTTGTTTAGATGGGGTCAGTGACGATGGCAAATACTTAAAAAAACTGTGATAAATAAAAAATGAAGACCAAATGAAAAGTTGCTTAGAATTGGCCATTCTATAACATACTAAAAGTTAACTTAAAGGTTTCCATAGGCAAATGTTATATATATATATATATATATATATATACGCGTTTATATCCTTTACACCTGTAAAAAGTTCCAAGTAAATATAGAATTGGATTGCTAGCTCTTGCTAATGCAGATATAGAGGTGCATTTCATGTGGTCTCTCTCCAATAAAATCAAAATTTACTTTATACTTTTTATTGATTGGCGTGCTCTCTATGGGGCACATTTACTAGAGAGGGAATTGTGAGAGAATTATTGTGCAGTTCCGCCAGGCGAATTTTTGTGAACATTAGTCCGCTTATTTATCAAAGCGTGAACGTTTCTATATGTTACCCTTTTTGCCAAAGTCTATTTTGCTAGGTTCTGCCTGGTGAATTAATAGGGTGAAGCAAAATCCTCAACATTATTATGTCAGTGACATATCTTGTATACCCTTAATATCTTAAGCGCGTGCAACATTTGTTTTAGGGTGGGCTCATGTCCTAGTAAGTTTTGCTTAATGGGACATTTTTAATAAATTTTTTAATAAAAAAAAATTAAATTCCAAGCAATTTCACTAACAAATACATATATATTACTCTAATATACCCACTGAAGTTAAACTGATGTAAGTTTCACTAGGAAATATAATAACTGTAGAGAAAATCGGCTAAGAAATTTTCACACCAACGAGAGTACGCCAAAGTTCTTTTGCCAAGACGCATTGTTATAAATACGTGTAGTTGTCATAAAATAGTGTCTGACGTAGTTTGGTGGAGGCTTCCGAGGCAAAAATTTACACGTAAGTAAATGTGCCCCTAAGTCTTTACCTTTCAATGTTTTTTCCACAATGGGTTATTTTAGGTCATGTGACCTGACAGCCAATCTTCTGGCAATAAATTCTACTGCACACAGTCTAGTATATAACATAGTAACACAGTAACAGTAACATAGTAACACAGTAACACAGTAACATAGTAACATAATAACACAGTAACACAATAACATAGTAACACAGTAACATAATAACACAGTAACATAATAAGATAGTAAGCTAGGTTGAAAAAAGACATACGTCCATCAAGTTTAACCTTTTAGTATATATATTACCTGCCTAACTAACCTGCCTAACTGGTACCAGTTGATCCAGAGGAAGGCAAAACCCCCCAACTCTCCAATTTGCCTCACAGGGGGAAGAAATTCCTTCCTCACTCCAATATAGCAATGGGACCAGTCCCTGGATCAACTTGTACTATGAGCTATCTCCCATATCCCTGTATTCCCTCACTTGCTAAACACCATCCAACCCCTTCTTATACCTATCTAATGTATCAGCCTGTACCACTGATTCAGGGAGACAATTCCATATATTCACAGCTCTCACTGTAACAAACCCCTTCTGAATATTTAGGCAGAACCTCCTTTCTTCTCATCGAAATGGGTGACCTTGCGTCAGCCAGACCTACTGGTATATAAAGTATTAGAGAGATTTTTATATGATCCCCTTATATATTTATACATAGTTATCATATCACCCCTTAAGCGCCTCTTCTCCAGCGTGAACATCCCCAATGTGGCCAGTCTTTCCTCATAGCTAAGATTTTCCTTTTACCAGCTTAGTTGCCCTTCTCTGTACCCTCTCTAATACAATAATGTCCTGTTTGAACGCTGGAGACCAAAACTGTACGGCATATTCTAGATGGGGCCTTACCAGTGCTCTATAAAGTGGAAGAATGACCCCTTCTTGCTGTGAATCAATGCCCCCTGATATCACTAAACCAAGGTATTTTTCACCTTTGTGGAAAATGGGAAGATGTAGGTGAAACACAGTAATTGCACCCGCACAGGTTTGTGGGAAGGCATGAAGGGACCAGGCCTGCAACAAACAGCACGTTTAGATTTCGGGCAGGCTCATTTTATTATGAAAAAAAATGAGTAGTTTTCTTTTTAATAAATTGTACATTTACTAACAGGGGTGTGCATAGGGGGAAAAACTGATTTAGGGATTGTTTCGAAAATAAGTCAAGGGTTTAGTTTGGTCAAATCCACAAATAATGCATTTGGTGCATGCCTCATAAACTGTCATAAATTGTATTTTTTTTTATAACAATATAGACTATATACATTTATCAAAGGATTAGAAGATCCAAGTTCAATTGCTTCTGAATTTAGACCTAATTGGGTCAACTGAAGCTGCCACAACCTTTGACACCCTTTGCTGGACTCAAAATATAGGTGTAAAACGTGTAATTCCCATACATTAGTATTATTATGGGTGTCATGGGCATTCTCTTACATGCCCTCAAATTGTGTATGCAGTGCTCCTTTATTTTACATCTGGTCAGTCGTAGGTGTGAAGTATAGGGTTCCCTTCAGTGGCATAAGAAGAGGGTGCCGGGCTCCCCACAAAAAAAAACTTCAGAGTAGCACAGTAGCTCCAATGCGCACCCTACAATCTGCTCATGCGCAAAAGACAATGGCAGGGGAGGATGGATTTCTATGCTATATAGAATGTCAACTCTGTGGTACAGGCTTTACTGTGTCTTGAGCCTGCTCAGCTTACTCTATAGTTACTCCGCTGGTTGCATTGTCCATTAGAGAGCTCTCCACTACATGTGCCTCAGTTACAAGCAATAGCAGAAATATTGATGCTCTGTTCTAAATGGTGTTTTAGTCCACAAACAATTACAATTATATTTAATGTAATATACTATTATTAAAATTAATAAGTTTTTATAAAGCACCAACATTTATATATGGAAGAAACAGATTTACATACAAAGGCAACCAATAATCGATACAGGAGGTCCCCGTCCAACAAGCTTACAGTGTTCTTTAAAGGAGAACTAAAGCCTGACTAAAGAAGTAGCTAGAAATTTTGTACATGATGTTTTGTGCTTCTGTACCAGCCCAAGGCAACCACAGCCCTTTAGCAGTAAAGATCTGTGTCTCCAAAGATGCCCTAGTAGCTCCCCATCTGTTGCTGCTGTCACTTACTGAGCTTAGGGACCCACTCACAATAAATAGTACACTAAGGGTTTTTTTTATTAAAATCTGAATGCCAAAAACCTGAAAAATGTATGTTTTTTTTACTATAAAATCTGAATTTTTAGTGGGAAAAAAAACCTTAAATCTATTATACCCCGAATATGGAAAAAGTCTGAATCCAAAAATCTGGCATCTCCTGCCGAGATTGCATATAAGTCAATGGGAGAAGTCCCTTAGATATCCTGATCTGCGTAGGGATTTCATGGTTTTTGGGCAGAAAAAATCGTACCATTCATTTTTTTCCATGATTTTTCAAGAATTCCAGGAATTATGCGGGGTAATAAACATGGCAAATTGCATCTACTTGGCACTGCTTGTAAACAAACTGATATTTGAAGACAATTTGCAGTATTGCTTGTGTTTTTTTTTTTTATTTTATATTTTTGTTTTTTGTCCAGCAGCTCTCCAATCTGAAATTTCAGCAGCTATCCTGGTTGCTAGGATCCAGTTTGCCCTAGAAACTAGGAGAGATTGTAAGATGAATAGGAGAGGGCATGAACAGTAAGGATTTTAAAACAACAATAGCAACAATATTGTAGCATCAAAGAGCAATCATTTTTTTTGGCTGAACACAAATAATTAAAAAAAAAAGACCAGATAAAAAGTCACTAAGGGGAGCACATTCTATATCCTGCTAAAAGATAAACTATATGATCATGTTGTCCTATAGCGCCAAGGTCTGTAAAGAAATAAATGCACAAATTATTAGCATGTGTACATGTGGGTCCCTGGCTGCGCCGTCCTTACACAGTTAAACAATTTCCTCCGAAATGCTTTAAAGTGAAACGAGATTTATTTTTCTTATTTTCTAGAGCTTCGACGGACCCAAATGCTGTAGTATTCCAATCTGGATTTGTGCATTTCTGTGGCTGAAATTCTCACCCTCCCAAAAAAAAAATTAAAGCTTGCAGATTTGTAAGCCCTAGGCACCCATCCCCTTTCCGTTGCCCTTTTTCGTTTTTATGGAAAAAGAAAGCCACAGATAAATGTAGCCGGTGCCTGAAACTCTTCAGGGTGGCAGGAGAAGAGATTAGGAAGTGGATGCACAGGAACAAGGGATTCTGCATCTGTACACAGAAATCAGCAGCCTGTGTTTTGTCAGCTTTTTTCACTAGAGGTTGCTCACTTTCACTCCTTGATTTGTTCAGTGTAGCCCAAGCAATGTGACTCGCCTGCAAGCAACACTATGGCACAGAGCACAGAGAGATGGCTCGGCTGATTTTTGATTATTAACCGCTGTCTCTAAGTTACAGCACACCCCTAATGGCCTGGGTGTATATCAGCCGTTTAAAGGAATGCCACTGGAACTCACAAGCTTAGAATTCAGACACAATATAGGATAGAATTATGCATTTGAGGATTTTAATATGTAAACACAAGATGTGTCAGTTTATAATCATCATTTAAAGGGCAAAAGCAGGATAGCACGATTCTAATCAGAAATAAGTACTGATGGTCAAATTTATTTATCAGATATGTAATTGTCGCCCATCAAAATTGTCGCCCGTCAAAATTATTCGGACGCCCATTAAAATGTATTTCTCGGCAAAGCACATCACTAGAAATAAGCTGAATGTTCTAAAATGAATATGCCAAGGATCTTTGATTTTGAAATCAGAAGTCAGATGTTATAATTTTTTTTTTTTTTTTATTCGCCAAATAAAACCCAGCTTTCAGTTTCTAGAACAGTGGTTTTCAAACCATTTTTTTTTGGAGCAGGGGCAATAAAGGCTCAGCCTGAATCTAGTTAGGGTGAGGGAGAATGCAAATTGATGATGTAACAAATTGACATGGCCGTGCAGCAAGTTTTTTAGGGCCCCCAAAGTTCCATGATATTAACATGTCTTATCCCTTCTTGGCCCTCTATACTGTTGTACCACCCAGCAGTCATAAGGTCTGCTTGCCCTATTGTTATACCTTTGACTTTATTCCTGGTTGTGGAATTATTATTTTGCTTTAGCAATGATGTTCACAGAGATTTCTCTTCATTCACTGCCCCAGTGGAGTTTACAGTCTAATTTCCTTTTCCCATTCACACAACACATTGTGGTCTGTTTTATCAGGAGCCACATAATCTGCCTGTTTTAGGGGGTGGGAGGAAACCAGAGTAACCTCAAAAACCCACATAAATATTGGTAGAACATACAAACAAAATCAATGGAAAAGGGGGTGGTGTTTGCTCTTGTGCTCTGCCTGTGGACTGTGCTCTACTGCCTCCTGTCCATCAAACTTGAACACCCCCTTGCCCCTAATACTGTGATGTGCATAGGGAAGAGAAAAATAAGTGAAGCACTGAAGCATTGAGCTTATACATGTGGCAGTGAGATGCTTGATAAGATCCTCTTGTCTTTAGCTGGTAGTTTGTTCCACAGATGTGAGATGCAACCTTTGGGGGATAGTAGTCCCAGTGTCAGACTGGGATGCCAGTAATGTTGCCACCTTTATTGGTAAAGCATTGGAGGGAGGCAAGGAGTGATGTCTTGGTACACTGCAATGATGCCATGGGTTTGGAAAAGAGAGGATAGGGAGAAGGAAGTGGGCAAATCAGGGTGGGGAGAGTGTAGCTTGTTATGAAGAGTGGGAGTAGGAGGGCTTAAAACTGAGTGCTGCAACTAGGGATGCACTGAATCCAGGATTTGGTTTGGGATTCCACCAGGATTCTGGCTTTTTCAGCAGGATTCGGCTGAATCCTTTTGCCCAGCCGAACCGAATCGGAATCCTAATTTGCATATGCCAATTAGGGTCAGGGAGGGAAATTGCGTGACTTTTTGTCACAAACAAGGAAGTCCACAATTTTTTCCCCTTCACACCCATATGCAAATTAGGTGTCGAATTCGGTTCGGTATTCGGTCGAATCTTTTGCAAAGGTTTCGGGGGTTCGGCTGAATCCAAAATAGTGGATTTGGTGCATCCCTAGCTGCAACAGAAAACTTCAAGCAGGACGGAGAAATACAAATTTAAATTTGCCCCAGCACTGGCTAATGATTTACCGACTAGGCCAGTGAAATGCCGGCTGGTTGTCAACCCTAGATGATCCAGGGGCCTACCAGAACTCTAGATCATGGGCCCACTCTCAAAACTCATTTTCCTCTCCTCACTCAATCTTATTATTGTGCTATTCTCTTTTCTTTACCTATATATATGCATGTTGCACCAGAGGAAGGACCAGTTGGGTCCGAAACATGTAGTGCGGTAATAAAACTACATACTTTCAAAGAGTCTCCACATTTTCTTTTTACTATATGAGACCATGGTGGAGATGGCTACTCCATGTGTCTGTTGAAGAGTCTGACTAACAAAGTCAATTGGTGGATTACTGAGGAATAATTTCCAGTTTTCTTTTCTTTACCTACTATTCTTTATTCTGACCATGTCCATGAAATGGTCCAAATGGTTGGAAGCAGCAGGGTCCACTGACAATTGGGCCCACCGGGAGTTTTCCCAGTGGGCCAGTCTGACACTGGATAGTCCTTTAAAGATCAGATGAAGAAATAGTCAATGAGGACTCTTTCTGCACCTTGTGGCATTAAATGGCATCATTTAAATAAGATGAAGGCTCTCCTTGGTTAGCTGCTTTGTAGATGTTCTTGGACTGCTCTGTACATTGCATTGATGTCTTCTCACAATAGAGCACAAAGCCACCAGCTTTCATTCTATGGAGAAATCTTCTAAAGTAGCAGAAATTGCTTTGCACAATTGGGCATTGGTGCAAAGCATCTGTATATTTCTCTCGGCCGATAGAGCATGGTATTAATTCTATGTTCGCTTCTGGCACAGGGGAGCGACTATCGCACAAGAGTGCAGACGTAAGCATTTTCAGTCAGTAAGGGCTCATGTGAGCTGTAAGCTGAGCTGATTATCAACAATGGCAAGCTATCATCTGCCCTTCACCTTTTTGGATCAATATGGACAACAACTTGCTCGCCACTGGCCTAAAAGCTTATAGAAGCTGAATTAGTAAGTTAGTAGTCAGAAGTGTAATCAGTTTAGGTGAATGAAACTGTGCTTTAAGGGAACCTCTTCTATTCAAACCATTCTCTTGAATTGCATACATAGTAAGAATAGCCATATCTATGCAGCACAATAGTTGGCAGACTTTGAATATCTAACCCTACCCGAAACATGTATGCAAAGTTCACTGTATCGGCATATAATGCACAAAATGTTTCAATGTCCTTAAATCTATTGATAATGGGTTGACCGCAGAGGAGCTCTTGTATTTGTCGGCATATAATATACCATAAAATGAATGGAGTTCCAGCGCATTAAGTGTTAATGTTATGCATTATTCTCTGTCAAATACATGATTTGTGCTTTTGCTGATTGCCTAGTAATGGGGACGCCACAATGTCGTTTGGGATGTATAATTATGATGCAGTGTTGTTTTTGTTTTGAGTAGGTTTCCAAATTTTTGCTGCTGATGTTTAATGGAGCGGTAACACCAAAGTATGAATGCTATTTAGGAGCACTGGCAAGTTTATTACATGTAAAAATGTCTCATTATTGTTATATTTGTTGCTACCAGGGATGTAACTAGCAGTAGGCAGAAGAGTAGGCACATGCGTAGGGCACAACGGTGGGTTGCTAGGCACATACCTCTTATACTTACAGAGCGAGTGAGGGAATTTGTTGTTGTTCAATGGTGATGAGCTGAGGGGACAAACAAGGGTGTGGGCTTGCTTTGAGCACTCTTGCATTTAGCCCCACAGCGGCTGCTAACCACTCATTCTGTGGTTGCTTGTACACATCCCAAAATTACTAAAACTAAAAAATGTGGGCATTTAAGGATGTATAAACCCTAAGAACTCAAATGTTGCCAAACTAGAAACTGGTCGCACACAGGCAGATTTAAAGGAACTTACTTGTAGTATGTTATAAAATGGCCAATTCTGGCCAACATTTCAATTGGTTGCATTTTTTATAGTTTTTAAATGATTTTCCTTCTTTCAAATGGGGGATCACTGACCCCATCTAAATAAACAAATGCTCTGTAAGGCTACAAATGTATTGTTATTGCTACTTTGTATTAATGGTTTTTCTATTCAGGTCTCTCCCATTCATATTCCAGCCTCTTATTCCAATCAATGCATAGTTGCTAGGGGAATTTGGCTCAGAATTTAGTTGGCCAAATCAGGCAGACATCCGCTGGGGTAATTGGGCATATTTGGAAAGATTAGTTAGTGGGTATGTACTATTTTTGATGCAACCTACAAGATGGTAAAGATACTTCAGTTTCCTTATTCTTTAAGGCCACAGTCCTATCAATCCATGTCAAAAAGGGTGAGCCACATCTTCCCAAACTTTAAACCTACAGAACACCCCTTTTTTTTTGAAAACAGAGACTCTTAGAGGCCCATTTATCAAAGGTCGAAGTTTTTTAATTCGAATATACTCACAATTCGACTGGGAGGTTATTTATGAAAAAATTTGAATGTCTAATAATCGATCGACTGGTTCCAACCCAAAAATTCAAATCATATTAGACTGATACGTGTTGAGTTTTTCTACCGAAAAAAAACTTGAATGTCAGGAAGGCTATTAACATCTCCAAATGGCTCAGCGGACCTCTGCCATTGACTTGTACATGAACTCGGCAGGTTTTAGGTGGCAAATATTCGTGGTCAAGGTGAGCTAAATCTCACATTCGGATTTACATTTGAATTAAAATTTGAATGTATGAATTTAGACACTCGAAAATTGGAAATTACGATTTCCTCAAATTATTTTGCTTTAAAAAGTTACAAAGATCATTTCTTCTTTCACTCAATTTCAAAACATTTCAGGAACAATGATTTTTTTTCATTCAGAATTTGTTATTGAATTTTATATGCATTTCATAAATATTATGTGACTCCAGGGAAGGCGTGATCCTGTAATGCACCATACTTTTGCCGACAAATAATTTTATACTCCCTCTGGACCTTGTGTTTCTTCTGTTATAGTGAAGAGGCCTAAAACCCCTTTATCTTACTTGAAAATATAAAATTTCATATGGGATATAAAGCTTTCCCAAGAATATACCACATACAACACTGGAGGATTTGTTTAAAATCTGATAAGGGGGTTTGGCGGATTACCAGCATCTGATTTACTGAAGGACATTTTTAGCAAGATTGTGAAATTATAACTGATAATTACGATCTGTGATCACAAGTATATGTACTACTGAAAGGTAACCGGGCCCTGGGAATCCTGGGCAATATTAACATAGGGAAAAAAGTAGATTTTGGGTCAGTGGGTTCAATCTAGCTTAAAGTATTGCCTTTAATTAACAGAATAGCCATTATTTAACCTGTCCTGGTAATAGCAATGTCAGTCCACACTTCCATATTCTCAGCGTGTTACTTTTATTTATCTTTTGGCATGTCCAAGCCAATGACTGAGACTACGGATACACATCTACATTCTAAACATGCATGCATGGTTCATTGCCAAGTGGAGAAAATAGGTGCATCAGTACATATGCTTTAAAATGATGTCTCCCAAGTCAGCCAATGAGCTGTGTCATGCAAGTTCATGTCTTCTCGATAGGAAAAATGTCTGGTACAAAGCAACTGAAACAGTCAAATGGAACATTAATCGGATCATACACTATTGATGAGTTGAAAGTGTCTTCAGGTGGCACATACAACACAAGTGGAATGCTGCGTATTACCTCGGAAGTGCAAAAGAAAGACTTCTGGACTCACCGTTCCTTTGTCAATGTAGATGACAATATGAAGCAGAAGCAACTGTTGCTGCCATGTTATAGTTCTACACATGGCCTGTCTTGGAGTAAAGTAGGAGAAGCACACAAAACTAATACAGTAGACTGCTAAAGCAACAAGTAATTGTATTATTAGTCAATCTTAGCGCCAGTCACTTGATGATGTCAAGTGCTTTAATTCATTCTCTTTCTCATGGTCTAATTGTACCAACTATTTTTATATAAATAATGGGAACGGCCACATACTAAATGTAGAGCAACAACTGCAAAACGCAAACTCAAAGCAGGGTTTAGGATAATCTCTCCCGCCCGACTGATGCAAGTAAAGTAGGTATACACTGGTTGGGGGTGAGGTGGATAGAGTAGGGATGCGGGCAGCTGGAGAGGGGGCCCTGAAGTTGGTGGAGGCGGAAGTCGGGGGCCCTGAAGTTGGGGGCTGGTGTGTGTGGGCCCCTGATGTAGTAGCCCATGTGGGCCTAGACCCCCCCCAGTCCAACATGGCTAGATCTGGCACTTGGAATGTGTTGACATCCTGCTATATCTATGATTATAAAAAGTGTTTCTTATTCACCTGTGCAAACTTTCAAAGCTTGCACTACATTTAGGTCATGGGTGAATCAAGACTAAGGCCTGTAATAGACTCAGGTCATTGGTGAATCAAGACTGAGGCCTGCGATAGACTCAGGTCATGGGTGAATCAAGTCTGAGGACTGTGATAGACTCAGGTCATGGGTGAATCAAGACTGAGGCCAGCGATAGACTCAGGTCATGGGTGAATCAAGACTGAGGACTGCGATAGACTCAGGTCATGGGTGAATCATGACTGAGGACTGCAATAGACTCAGGTCATGGGTGAATCAAGACTGAGGCCAGCGATAGACTCAGGTCATGGGTGAATCAAGACTGAGGACTGCGATAGACTCAGGTCATGGGTGAATCATGACTGAGGACTGCAATAGACTCAGGTCATGGGTGAATCAAGACTGAGGCCAGTGATAGACTCAGGTTAAGGGGCGAATCAAGTCTGAGGACTGCGATAGACTCAGGTCATGGGTGAATCAAGACTGAGGACTGCGATAAACTCAGGTCATGGGTGAATCAAGACTGAGGACTGCAATAGACTCAGGTCATGGGTGAATCAAGACTGAGGACTGCGATAGACTCTAGTCATGGGTGAATCAAGACTGAGGACTGCGATAGACTCTAGTCATGGGTGAATCAAGAATGAGGCCTGTGATAGACTCAGGTCATGTGTGAATCATTTCTGATGGGCTAGTGAGATGTGGAACCTCTTAATAAGCACCATATTTTCCCTTTATTTGTGCTGAGCAACGGATATAATTGGCACATCGATTCCCAGCCGTGAGCTTTTTTCCTGCCACT
Organism: Xenopus petersii; assembly: GCA_038501925.1. Taxonomy (NCBI): domain Eukaryota; kingdom Metazoa; phylum Chordata; class Amphibia; order Anura; family Pipidae; genus Xenopus; species Xenopus petersii. The sequence continues at coordinate 138,456,083 of CM076686.1, read as the reverse complement.
AACTTAAGATCGGAGTCTCTTGGGTGGATGCGAGAGTTTTAAAGACCGCTGCTAAGCTTTTGTGAATATTTAAAGAGGTCTAGCCAACCTACTGCAGTGAGTTGATGAAATGCTATGTGATTTGTGAGGATGTGTTTCAGACCTCTGCATCTTTTCACCAATGCAACGTTCCGATGAAAAATTCATATTACCGACGAAACCAAGAAAAGACAGATATTGCATTGTTCATTCATTGTAATGGGACTGGCTGCCACCATTTGTGGGGCTCCAAGGGCAGCATTATTGATCGGCAAAGAAGTGGAACTCATCAAATACATTGGTTTACAAATGGGTGTGTGACACAGTGTAGGTGACATTAAAGGGCCACTATACGTTCAGTATATAGTTCTCCCAAGGGAAGTATTTAAAGGAGAATGTAAATGCCATGGCAATTACTACATGACTATACTACTGTCTTCCAAGCTGGCTATCAGCTTCCTTACTACTTCCCATAACCTACCTACTGTGTTATAATAGCGTAACAACAAACAGGAATGGTTTGTGGCCTTGCAGCGCGGGGGTTAAGGCAATTCAGCAGGAACAGCCCACTGCATTTGCTTATACTATTCCAGCATATACTGTATATTCCACTGTACTGAGCACAATTCAGCAGGAACAACCTCAAAAGTTTGCTTATATTCTGGGAACCCCGCTCAGCAACCACTCAGCAGGGGACATTTACTGGTCACCTGTTTAAAAGCTAACATTATTGGTTGCTAAGGGTTACTGCTTTAGAGCAAAATTAGTGCCTTTTATTACATATGGGGGTCTGCTAAAAAAATCATTTAAAAAGTCAACAAACTCAATAGCCTGGTGTTTTGCCTCCAATAATTATTAATTATATCTTAGTTGGGATCAAGTACAAGCGACTGTTTTATCATCACAGTGAAAAAGGAAACAGTTTTTTAAAAATTTGGATAATTTGGATAAAATGGAGTCTATCGAAGATGGGCTTCCTGTAATTTGGAACTTTCTGGATAACAGGTTTCCAGATAACGGATCCCATACGTGCAATAAGCAAAATTCAGCAGGAACAGCTAGGTTTGCTCATAGTCTGTACAGAGAGATCCCATAAAACTATGGCAGCATAGGTATTCCTCTGTACAAAGCACAATTCAGCAGGAACAGCCCCTAAGTTTGCTCATAGTCTGTACAGAGAGATCCCATAAAACTATGGCAGCATAGGTATTCCCTGTACTAAGCACAATTCAGCAGGAACAGTCCCCTAAGTTTGCTCATAGTCTGTACAGAGAGATCCCATAAAACTATGGCAGCATAGGTATTCCCTTTTTTTTCTTAAAAAAAATATAATATTATGTCTGCCCTAGCATCAAAAATTGACTTTGGCTTGATAAAAAGCCTGACGCAGAGGACACACTACAGCTACTGGTGGTGCCGGTGCATTTATCCTAGCCTGCATTGCCGAGCTGATTCTTTTCCTTGCCCCCCGGTTGCTCCTTGCGTCGGTCGTTTGGAAGTGGTTGAGCTCAGGCCACAGAGTTACTAATGTCAGGACATCTGTCTTCTCTGACTTAATAGGGAGAGCATGTGTCCCTGTGCCATATATATACTGTATATATACGCTTGTCGGAGAGAGGCCAGTGTGAATTGGCCCCAGCCTCGCGTGAGCTGTAGCCTGATTAGAATCTCCCAAGCTCTCAGCTGCGCTCACTTGCTTGTAGCTGGGGCTCGGGAGATGGTCACCATAGCAACCGCTTCCACTCACTCCCCATCTCACATGTAAATTAGTTACAATTTTATTAGTGTGCGGAATTTCAAGAGACTGTAGCGCGCCTCCGTCGGAAAAAAAAGACTTGCAAAATTCATGGCAAGAATCAATAGTGTTTTTTTCTTCATGGCTGACAAAATTAGATGTAGGAAACAGTGGAAACAGCAAGGCGAAGATTCGCTGCGATTCTCTCTCTCCTTAATATCAATTACGTGCAAGAAGGTCAAAGGGGGCGGCAAAGGCGGTGACGGTGCCTGAAGCTTTCAACTCTTCCTAAATCCCAAACGTAGTCTCCCCCGTGACCTTCAGAATCGGAACTTTAATTGTGCTTGGGAATTGGAAAATAAAACAGATATCCGATCAGAAGCCGTAGAGAGTGCGACTTTGCAAACTTGCACATTCTATTTGTACTGAATACTGGTGCCAAATATTCTAGCAAACCTTCATTGCTTACATTGATTTATATATACACTATGTTTTGTTTCCCTTATCCATATGCGTCTGTTTATGTACTCCATTCAAGGGCTCATATATACAGGTATAGGATCCGTTATCTGAAAACCCATTATCCAGAAAGCTTCAAATTACTGGATGGCTGTCTTCCGTAGGCACCATTTTATCCAAATAATCCAAATTTTTAAAAATGATTTCCTTTTTCTCTGAAATAATAAAACAGTAGCTTGTACTTGATCCCAACTAAGATATAATTAATCCTTATTGGAAGCAGAACCAGCCTATTGGCTTTATTTAATGTTTTACATGATTTTCTAGTAGACTTAAGGTATAAAAATCCAAATTACAGAAAGAGCCATTATCCAGAAAGCTCTGGAATGCCCATCTCCCATAGACTCCACTATATCCAAATAATCCAAATTTTTAAAAATAATTTCCTTTTTCCCTGTAATAATAAAACTGTTTATTGTACTTGATCCCAACTAAGATATAATTAAGCCTTATTGGAAGCAAACCAAGCCTATTGGGTTTATTTACTGTTTACATTATTTTCTAATAGATTTAAGGTATGAAGATCTAAATTATGGAAAGATCCATTATCCAGAAAATACCAGGTCCCGAGCATTCTGGATAACAGGTCCCATACCTGGAACTACAAGAGCATTGTGCAAACTTCAATTTTGGACGCCGTTTTTTTTTCCCCATAATAAAACGTTTTTTAAAACTGGGAGTACAAATGACTTATTGGGAAAGATCCATTATCCAAAAAGCTCTGCATTACGGAATGCCCATCTCCTATAGACTCCATTATATCCAAATAATTCAAATTTTTAAAAATAATTTCCTTTTTCTCTATAATAATAAAACAGTCACTTGTACTTGATCCCAACGAAGACATAATTAATTCTTATTGGAAGCAAAACCAGCCTATTGGGTTTATTTAGAGTTTACATGATTTTCTAATAGACTCAAGGTATGAAGATCCAATTTATGGAAAGAGCCATTATCCAGAAAGCTCCGAATTACGAAATTAAATAATAATAATTATGAAATAATCCAAATTTTTAAAAATTATTTCCTTTTTCTGTGTAATAAGTAGCGGCCTTTAATGTGGGGATAGCACCACTACCTGTGTTCAGCATTACAATGGGATTCTTACGTTTGCTGTGGGAACCCTGGAATTCAGTAGAAAAAGTCAGGATAGAAGCAACGGTGCTTGGTACAACTATATAGGGTTGCATGATGTGTGACTTTAACAGGCAAATGTATGTTGGCATGAATGTATATTGCAAAGTAGCTTAGTATTGTATTTCATTCAAGCAAAATTCTATTTTGGGGTCTATTTAAAATCTAGTACGGGCAAGAGATCCATTATCTGGGAATTCGTTATGGCGAAAGCTGCGAATAACAAAAGGCCCTCTCCCATAGACTCCATTTTATTCAAATAATCCAAATGTTTAAAAATTATTTCCTGTTTCTCTGTAATAATAAAACAGTCACTTGTACTTGATCCCAACTAAGATATAATTAATCCTTATTGGAAGCAAAACCAGCCTATTGGGTTTATTTAATGTTTACATGATTTTCTAATAGATTTAAGGTATGAAGATATAAATTACGGGAACATCTGTGATCCAGAACCCCCCAGGTCCTGAGCATTCAGGAGAACAGGTCCCTAATGTACTAAAGATGTTCCATTAATGGAACTTTTAAGTGTAGTTTGTGTTGGGGCATCAGTCCAACTCCCATTGCTTCTAAAGAGTGCAATATAGTGATGCGCATATGTATCTGATACCAGTTGAATTGAAGTAGCTGCTTGGGTGAGTAGTGAAACGTCTTCAATGGCTACAAGATTTACTTCTACTAGATATACAATGACCTGGATGAATGAAAACCTTTATAGACATATGATAGCAGTGGGTTGGATGGCTTCATAATGGCGTCATAAATAGGGGTTGCACTTGTGGGTTTGGGCAGATGTTGGGTCCAACTGCGTTACTGCTAGACCTGCCATCTTCAGCCTGCCATCCGTGGCAGCCCCCCTCTGTGGTGCTATCGACGGTTTCGGGTTGAGCAAAAAGTTTGATCAGGTGGATATGGTCCTCTAAGGGGGGTAGGGTTTAATTACTGAAAATATAATTTAGACTTTTTATTATACTATAATATAAATATTTTACTGTGTTTTAAGATATAGGAAATGTCCTTGCTACTGAGAGCAGCTGTCTCTTTCTATTCTTTGCACTGATTGTCCTGACTACAAGAATGTTGAGCAATTAAGAGGGTTAAGTTACAAAGAAGTTTGCAAACCTCTAATCTAAGTAGCCGTGGGGCAAGTCTTCACTTTAGAGCAACGGTTGCCAGAACTTTTAATTTCAATCCCACCTTGGAGTTTTTTTCTTTATATACAGTAGAACCCACCTTAGCTAATAACAATTCCTAAATCTCATCCTAACTGACTTTCAAGCTAGGCTTTCAGGTGAATCTAGAAAAGCATATAACTCCCCTGCCAGTGCCCCATTACTCCAGAGTGGGGTTAGCCCTTTAGTTTAGGAACCATTACTCTAAAGTGATTTCTTAACTTATTACACACGGTCTTCTTTCAGAAACAGTGTATTTTAAAAAGCTATATTTTGAGCAATCCTTGGTAAATATTTGGGGGCAGATGTATCAAGGGTCGAATTTCGAGGCGTTAAATCCCTCGAAATTCGACTGGGGAATAGAATCGAATAGGGAATTTGGGCGAATTTACGCGCTGGCGAATAGTCGAATGGGCGAATATTCGCCCGGCAAACAGTCGCACGATCGAATATTCGATCGAAGGATTTTCATTCGATCGAATGCCTTTTTATTCGATCAAAAACTTAGAAAACAAGCCTATGGGACTTTCCCATAGGCTTTTAAAGCAATTCGGTAGGTTTAATCTGGCGAAGTAGGCAGTCGAATGATTTTTAAAAGAGACAGTACTTTGACTATCGAATGGGCAAATGTTCGCAGAGTTTTTGCGCTCGATCTATTCGAATCATTCTACTCGATAGTCGAGGAGCACAAAAAATGTCTCGAAATTCGAGTTTTATTCCCTCTATTCATTCACCCGAGCTTGGTGAATGTGCCCCTTGGTGTGAAGATGTTCCTAGGAGAAGGAGAAGTTTTCATTGAAGTCAGCCTTTGTCTTTTCATACTTTCATATGGTGTGTGATTCGTATATATCAGAATAGAGTTGTGACATCACTGCTCTATCTCCTGAAAACAATTGCTAGTCATAGCTAATGGGCTCATTACAGCATGTTCTCCCACTCCTTCTCAAAGCGTTACGTTGCATTAATATCATTTCCAGTGTCCTACTTGCATTTGATGGCAAGTCCTGGCCTCCTAACCTATAGATAGATAAAGATTATGTGCATGGCATGAGCAGGGCTGGATCAGAAAAACAGCCACATTTCTTATAAACCGGTTATCAGCACAAAAGATTAATTTGCATGCATGCAACACCTTCATATGGCAGGAGAAATACTCTGTGGAGAGAAACTCATTACCTAGCACAACATACCCACTACATTCTATTAATATGCAAAAATGTCAAGGCAAGTAACATTGGCTCTAAAGGTGGCCATAGACTCCAAGATCCGCTCGTTTGGCGACATCGCCAAATGAGCGGATCTTTCCCCGATATGCCACTAAACTGCATGGCTATATCGGGGGTAATTCGAACGTTCGGCCGTATGGCCGAACGATCGAATTACGATGCGCCAAGCGGCTCCGACGGGTCGGTCGGGTAAAAATCCAACCTTCCCGATCGGTATCGGGGCCAGATAACGATCGGGAAGACCCGTCGGAACCCCCCATACATGGGCAGATAAGCTGTCAAATCGGTCCAAACGACTGATATCGGCAGCTTTATCTGCCCGTGTATGGCCACCTTTAGCTGGGCGTCAGAACAACCCGTAACGTGGAATGGTTTTAAGGGGGGTATTCAGTAAAACTCAAGTTTATCTCATTTTTTTATTAAAACTCCCATTCACAAACTGAACTCATTTATCAATAATTCTTCTTGAAAAAGTCGGAGAGAAAATAACGTCGTGACATAATCAAGTACGATTGACTAAAAACTCAAATTGTTGCAGTTAAAACACGACTTTATCGAATTATCCAGCGCCGATCAGAATGTCAAGAAACAGCTTAAGGGACATCTGCCATTGACTTCTACATGACCTCGACAGGTTTAAGATGGAGTATTTATAGCAGCTTTTGGGTATAATAAATCTCTTTTAAAAAACTGGATAAATTTGAGGTTTAATGAATGGGCCCCTAAATGTCACCTGTACTGTTCTGCCATACACCCACCATCTTGCAAATAATGTCATTGTCAGAAAGGTTATAAATAAATTAGGATGTTACACAAACAAGGGTATGGAACTGCTAAATATGCACTGGAACCTGTTAGCCTTCAGTTCAAACACCCTTGACCCCGATCAGTATGATCAAAAAGACAACCAAGTTCTATTGTTGAACATAGACATGATAAGTATATCTCTGTTGCCAGTCAACTGTCAGATACCAAGAAAATTTGAGTAAATCTATTGAGCTTTAGAATAAGGGCATATCGTCTGCCAAAATATGTTGTCCACTAGAGAAGCAGGAGAAACCACCATTACTGCTCCCCGTTAACTATTCATGGCAGTGCCAATACTGGAACTTTTAAACCCAGAAACATGTAAATAAAAGTGTTCCTGGCACTTCTTCACTGTTAGAAATAATATGCCCCATGTGCCTTATCCCTAGGGGAACTGGAAACTATCAGTCTCATGATGGTATCTCTGAAGAATCTATACAATGGTGTTGTATCATTTTTGTAGGCCCTATACTCATTTCAAAAGCAAGAATAACAATTTGGGGAAAAAATGTGTATCACAATGAGTCAAGTACACAAATAAGCCTTGAAATCTTTCTTACACTGGAATTTATTTGTGAACTCACTTATTGTGGCTCCTGCTCCGTCTTCCATTCTTCTGCAATGCATTCTGTTATGTGACCTAAGTACATGGTGTAACATCATTTGGAGAAAGACCGACTGATACGGTGGGATTAGAGGATGAGTTATTATTTTTATAGCACACTCCAAATCATCAAGGTTTTTACTTTTGAGCACGGACAATGAAATCAAAAAAACTGTTCTTATAACCTTGTGTGTTGCCTTTCTAGATGCAACAATGTTTCTCCATGAACTTATTTCATTCGGAATTTTTGATAAAATATTTTTAACATGGAAAAGTAGGTTAAAATATGTAACCTTAAACTTAACCTTAACCTCTCTTTCTTAGGCAAAAGGGCTTATTGTGTGCTCATAACATTCCTTCTTTGTATATATGTTAATAAGAAAATATTGGACCATAATCGGAACAACCTGCTTAGAAATTGGGGTAAAAAAATAATACAATCCAGGTGGACTCAAATTAAATATTATTAAAATATGGGAAATGGCTACAGAGGTAAAATAGAGGTAAAGGCTTAAGGATGTACTAAAACTCGGATTAATCAAATTTTTTTCTTAAAACAAAGTCAACCAAACTCTTTTCCACGAATTGAACTTGAAAAAGTCGGAGGTAAAAAACATTGCAACAAAATCGATTCGTATTGTAGGCTTGACGCTCTGAATCTCTATTTCATCAAATTGTCACTGAGAGAAAAATCAACTTTATTGGATTATCGGATGATTATCCAGAGCAGAACACAATCACATGAAGCAACTTCAGGGACATCTGCCTTTGACTTCTACATGACACGTTTGAGATGTTCGAATTTGGATTTGTAGCAGCTTTGGGGTATAATAAATCTCTAAAAATTCGAGTTTTTATTTTTCCACAAGAAATTCGAGTTTCCCCTCTAAAAAACTCGACCAGAAAATATTGATGTCTCCCCGGTGTGTTGAAGGCCACCTCTTTCTTTGACAAATTTGAAGAAGACAGGTTGATTTTAAGCCCACATAATAAGATTAAAAGGGTTAATAATTTTATAGGAGAGCTAAAGCTTATCAAAAAAGTAGGCGAGAAATGCAGCCCATTATGTTTTAAGATTCTTTACCAGTGCAATGAGACCCATATGCATTTAGCTGTTTAGGTGAATTCAAATATGCCCAAGTACCTTACCATCTTATTTTTTGCTGATTCCCAACACATGCTCAGTGCTGCTCTCAGTTACCTGAGCTTTGGTGCCAACTTATATATAGAGAAAAGTCCCAATACAAGGCTGATAAATAATTTAGATTCATATTACCTGGCAGCTCAGAAACCAGTGCATTCTGCACCGCACTAATATAATCAGCCTGCAGAATAAGCTTCTTTTATATGTGAACTTCATTTTCTGTTCAATGATTTGCAACAACCCCTAAGCTCAGCTTCTCAACAGCTGCCCAGACCACACTGAACATATGACATTCCTACCAAAATCCAAGATAGTGACTCTCTGTGCACAACTTTGAAAGGATGGATTATTACTGCTGTAGAGATTTGGAAACTTTAGGCTGGGGAAATACAGCATTCTACCCCATATTGTTTTTAGTTCATGCCCCACTTAAAGGTGCAACCTTTGTCCAGGGCCACCTGTTCAAAATTATACTTTTGTCAGGGTACCCCTTAGTTCATGAAATGGGTACGGATATAAGTAAAACATTGTCATTCAGCCATAGTTTCAAGAATATCAAGAACAGCAAATGCATATTCATATAAAACTCATCCTAAATGATCTTCAAGCTGAGCTTTCAGGTGCATCTAGCAAATAGTCCATCTCCCATTTTCTCACTCTAAAGGTGGCCATACACTATAAGATCCGCTCATTTGGCAAGGTTGCCAAACGAGCGGATCTTAACCTGATATGCCCACTAACGGCATGATTCGGGTGAATCCGAATCCCCAGGGCCAACGATCGGATTACAATGCTACGAATGGGCGTCGACAGAACCGCATCAACTAGCCGATGCGGTCTTGGATCGTAGAAAAAAATCAAACTTGACCTATTGATATCTGGCTGATTTTTGGCCTCATATCGATTGGGAGGACCCATTGGGAACCCCCACACATGGGGCAGATAAACTGCCGAATCAGTCTAAAGGACCGTTATCGGCAGATTTAATCTGCCAGTGTATGGCCACCTTAATCCGGCTTCAGTCTCTGCCCCCACCACTGCTCCAAGCCCTCCCAGGGATAAACCCATCAGTTTAGGTACCACTGCAATGCAAGGTCTGAAAGCATTTTTGGTATGAAAAAGAAACCCACTCCAGCTAAGGAATGTTATTTCTTGATAAAGCCATTAGCTGGGTTCTTGCTGGTGTAGATATCTATATGCATGTTAACTTGGAAGAGGAGTAAATGCATCTCCTACGGCTCATAGATCCAGGAGAAAGATGAATGGCATAGTCATGGAGTCTTTGAGAGATGTCTCAGCCTGGCTCTTTATGAAAACATCAAAATGAAAACTCTTCATTCTGGAAGCTTAACCAGGCAGACGGAAAAGAAATGCACGGGGAAATCAGAGTTTCCAGGATAAAATCTAACCAGAGAACCATTGATGAGTATGGTGTTGAATCCAGGTCAGGTTCAGGATCAAGGCCAAATGAGGTGGCGTCACTCATGATGTTCTAAGTAAACGGTGGAAGGCACCAGAGGATGTTAATCGATGACATTAAATAGTATGGATTCTTGTCAGGAACCAACATAATATACAAAGTGCAGTACATTTTACCAGCAGTCCCAGAATTTAAAATGAGAAACTGCAGAACAAAATCCCTAGAAAAGGGAGACAAGAAAAAGGCTATGCTGAAGCTCGTAGAGGTCAAAGAGGCATTGCAGGGAATTGCTCCATAAGCAAAAGACATACCCTGCTTATTAAGATCATTATGAATAAAATGTCCCTTTTTTTGGCCAAGCTATAGTAAAAGGTCAGAAGGTCTTCTGTGATGTTTCTCTTACTGGGACAGATGATTAAACTGCAGTGGTCAAAGTTCTTCCAAGGACAAGAAAGGACATTCAAGGATAGCAGTCGGACTCAGTCCAGATATTCATATTCTCTTTGTCTCTTCTAAATGCCAAAGTGCTCTGTTAGTTCTTCTAGGGAGAATGGGAGATCTCAGCCAGTGTGTATATCACTACAGCAGTTAATTGCACTTAAAATGAAATAATCAGGGCATCATTTTTACAAACTTGACTTTGCATGAATAATTTTCCATTTTGTATCACAATGGCCAGCAATATGGTTCTCCTAACTGATGCACCATTCTTCTCACTTATTAGAGCCTCCCAAAATAATTGCTGATTGGTTGCCATGGGTTACTGCACGGCTGCTAATACGTTTCTCAGTTAGTAATGAGGGCCCATGTGTTTATTATGTGCAAGAGAAGATGGTACATGGTTTTTAATAGGCATATGAGTGGCACAATGCATAACGGATACAGGCAAGAATGGTACAGATCCTTGTCAAAAACGTGAGAAATATACATGGAGATGGACCAAAAATAATTAAATCACAGACACACACCATTATGTCTCAAGCTTGATTTAGACATATATCATGTTTAATTGCAGGCCAGACAGATCAATACATACATACAGACCATATACAATGCACCACTTACCTGATATTGTTGTTTAGGTCATTTATATTAGTCATTGCCACACTCATCATAATAACTAACTGCTCACTGGTTCAGGCAGATCAGAGCCTCATTCAAACCCTAATTATGGTTAGTTTATATCCATCATAAATGTATATGAAACTGGGAATATCATCCAATTTTAATGAAAAGAAGAGAAAACAAAAACACCAGCCCAAATCTTTCAAATACGTGTGGCCAAAAGTCCTATACAATTATTACCAAAACACTTGATAACGGAAAAATCGAATCGTAGTCTTAGCAGGAGCACCATCAGTTTTGATCATAGGCTGCAGAGAGAGATCCCCCTGTAGAAGAACCGGTAACGTTTAGAACATTATGTACATTTAACCTTGCCTTCTTGTTTCTACTCCTAATCCAGAAACATTTATACATTTTTTAAAAAAACAAATTATTTGAACAACGTAATGAACAGTAGAGCTGTATGGTTTTCTTGTAATCCTACAATTATATAAAAGTAAACATTGTTTTACTTAACAAAGGAATGGAATGTTGATAATCATCAGAACTTGCACTAAAGCTAATTGGATTGGAAAATGATCAGCTATATTAACATTATTCTATGGTTTATCACTGTTGAACGGAGACTTAGGTTTGTATTTGGAAATGCTCCAAGGTCTGAAAACGATTTTCAAAAGTCCTTGACAATCATTCCAGTCATTTTATGGAATTCAAGCAGTAGTTGTTCAAGCCCCCCCATGGAGGTGCAGCCTTTGGCCAAGGCTCCCCTTTGTGCATAATAAGGTTAATGATTTAGGAAGACGTTTATGTATCAATCATTCAGCCATAGTTCTAAGAATATCTATTATATGGAAGATCTTAAGCAAAATTAGAGTAGTAGATCTTGAAGAGAAAAGCTGGTCTTCCAGCAGCTAGCATTCAACAGTGCTGTCCATTTTGAGGCTTGTGTGGAATGTGGAATTAATTATGGATTATCTGGATTGTAAACAATGCTGTAAATTGTGGGAAGATGTCAGTATTGAGATGGTAAAAGCTTTTGTGGCATAGCCATCATAGAATTTAACTACACATTTGACTTTCTCTTGGGGCAAAGGTAGGTTTGTGAGGCCTGAAAAAAACTCTCCATGTTTTAGGGCAGAGACACACGCTCAGATTCGGGGAGATTAGTCGCCCAGTGACAAATCTCCTTTTCTTCGGGGCAACTAATCTCCCCAAACTGGCTTCCGCCTGCTAGAATGTAAATCCCCGGCGGGGTGGCAATCAGTGATGCCGTCCCTCCAGCGATTAGATCTACATTCTAGCCGGCGGGAGGCAGTTTGGGAGTTCTGAGTGTGTGTCTCCGCCCTTATTATTGAGCCGAAACATGCACTCAGATTCGGTGAGATTAGTCTCCAGCTAGAATGTAAATTGACGGCAGGATGGCACTTGGATCGCTTTGTTTTCCGAAGTTGCGCAAAGAATTAAGCGCTCTGAGTGCCATCCCGCCGCTGACTTACATTCTAGTCGGCGGGAAGGCAGTTCAGGGAGATTAGTCGTCCAAAGAAGAGGAGATTTGTCGCTCAGGAGCTAATCTCCCCAAATCTTAGTGTTTGTATCTGCCCTTATTAATGAGCCAAATCAGGCTTATCTGATTACATGATAGGCCTGTCTGGTGAGCACTACATACAGTACATCCAATACATTTATGGCCAATGGGATTTTCATCACAGTCCGATCACTATCTCATTGGGCTTCAATTGGATATTCCTCAGGAAGCTTATTATTGCTGGCCCATACCTAAGCCAATAAGCTGCCAATTTAGAGAAGAAAGACTAAAGCTGAACCCAATATCTGTAGTATAGACCTGCAATCAGAATGGCTCCTATTTATTTGTTATATTTAATTAAAAAAAACCTATTAAAGGCAGTTCATTGAATTTGTTTAATGTAAGTATAACACTCCTGGAGTTTTCTTTTCAACACTATAGATGAAGTCTTCCCCAGTTCTAGATTTCCCTTTTTTTACACCATATATCGGTGAGACAAAATGCAAATATATGTGAGTTTCAAATTGTAGAGAAAGCAGGAGAGGCAAAACGTAAACACGTGCTGCAGCTGTGACCCTTTCTAGACTAAACATAGGTTGCAAGCTTTAGTGCACTGGGACAGCTGTGTTTTCTTTAACAGTTACACTACCTTGGCACAATGAACTTGGAAGGTCGTAAATTGTCTGACTGACAACTGATAAATAGTGCCTGAATTTCATAGCAGAGACAAAACCTTACGTTGCACCTACAGTAGCCCCACCTAGGTTACATCTGTATGTACAGCTTCTATCTTGAATATTTCAAGTAGTCATCGTAGAAATTTCTGGAGAAATGGAATAGACATCTCTCTAAGCCAAGTACATTTTACTATCATTTGTCAGGAGGAAGATAGTATTCTGGGTTTGGGTGCCTTTAAAAGGCTTTAGGTGGAAAACCATGATGTTTATACTATATGGCAAAAAGTATGTTGTCATCCTCTCTAATTGTTGGAATTGCTTTTTAAACCACAACCATCATGCGCCACTACATTTTACCATGACATTCTTGAAAATTCCATGCTTCCTTCTTTGAAGCAATAGTTTGGGAAAGGCCCTTTCTTTTTTTCATCACAATTACACCCCATTGCACAAAGCCAGGTCCATACAGAATGGGTTGGCTGAGATGGGACTGGAAGAACATGATTGCACAAAGCCCTTGTCTCAACTTAACTGAACTTCTATGGGATGAACTCATGTCTGGATTTGTGGCAAGGGCCACAAAGGCGGCAAGATTTTAGGGGTCCCCAGCTGCAATCTAAGGAGCACCGTACTCTTTGTGCTAGTGGGGGAACAGGGCGCTCGGATCCTGCAGCCTCGGAGGCCAAAATCCAGACCTGGATGCAGCGCCTGCAATGCCGCCCCCCCGCACCGACTTACCTGTTGGGAGGGGAGGCAGGAACACGATTGCGGAGAGTGCAATTGCGCTCTCTCGCAATAGCGCAGCTGAATTTCCTGCTTAAAAACCGGAAATTCGGCTCTTAAAGGTGCAGGAGCGGCTTTTTGCCGCCCCTGGAATCCTCTCTGGCACTGGAATCCTCTCTGGCGCTGCCACCTGAGGCGAGCGGCTCAGCTCACCTCATTGACGGAGCGCCCCTGCCTGGATGAACTGGATCCCTGACTGTGATCCAAGCCTGATGCCCATCATCTCAACCCCTTACATATTAATGGAAGCAAATGCCACTAACAATGATCCAACAACTAGTGGAAAGCCTATCAAATAGTGTCTGTTTTAGCAGCAAAGAGACTACCAATGCCCTCAGATTAAGAATGACATGTTGGACAGGCAGGTTTCGGGATCCTTTTGGCCGTATGCTATACAAGCTTCCTTCAATTTTAAAGAATCTTAAACAATACTTAGACCAAAAGTCTCAGTGCCAAGTCTATTTTACATTTGTCAAAATCAGGGTCACCAGGGTGATTTAGGAATCTTGTGATGTAGGTACGAATGGCTCTAAAGCTTTAGATGGGTGAGAAATTAGCTGGAGATGGAGCTCACTTATCCCTTGGAGAGCACAAAACTGTCCTATAACAAGCATATATCAAACAGACAGAGACTTGATGGAGAGTCAGACTTCATCATGGGAGCTCACTTTGCACATCCCTAGACCCTAGTTTGGATATTCACAGCTGAAGTTTAATCGCATTACATGTTTTGGATAACACTTGATCAATTGTGACACTTGCTCTAATAATCATACTTGTTAGAGAATTGGATGCTGACCCTAGTGTGTGTCTTTGTACATGGGTCTCTTGCATGTGGACTTGCCATGAAAGGATCAAGAGTGCAGGTGCTGTAGTGGGTGCAAACGCTGATAGCACGCCTGTTACTTGCGCTTGCAAAGAGTAAATGAGCCCACAGCACCATCATTTAGCACTCTATCAATAATGGATAAAAAATAATAGTAAACATGTATTTTAAACTTCCTTCTTATTATTCATTAAATTGCTCTGACTGAGCTTCCAAGCTTTTAAGGATTCCAGTCCGAGACGGCAGCTGTCTCTACATCAGACCAGTGACTGCTCGGGCATCCACATATCTTTTAACACAGCTCTTTAGTTCTGAGATGATTTATGGCTAGCAGCTTTAAAGCTCTGCATGTTAATCCTGTGTGTTTCTTCGCCGCATAGCCTTTCAAAAGTGTAGTATTTTTTGATCAGTCCTTGGAGTTCTTGCATAGCAATGTACGAGGAGGGAATATCTAAGCCCATAGAAAAGGATCAGAAATCAGAATATCCAGTTGAGCAGAGCTAAAAACAGATCCTGATGGCTGGCTTCATAGTGGCAGGCAAACAAAGAGCATGTGGTATTAACTGCCACTGTGTTTATGCCACTTTATAAGCAGTCTTAAAGCAGAACAAAGCCATACAGTGCATTATTTATATTTAATGCACAGCTGTATTATTGGGAAGCCACACTGCTGCATTATTAAAGACGTCCTCGTCCCTCTGCACTGCTTTAGTTCAACCAACTGCTTACGCCTCTAGGGCTCACCTGCTAATTTGCTGCAGCTGCAATATGCAGGCACCAGTGCATTTGTCATGAGCATCAGCTGCACCGTATATACAGGTATGGGACCTGTTATCCAGAATGCTCAGGACCTGGGGCTTTCCAGATAACGGATCTTTCCATAATTTGGTTCTTCATACCTTAAATCTACTAGAAAATCATGTAAACAATAAATAACCCCAATAGGATGGTTCTGCTTCCAATAAGGATTAATTATATATTAGTTGGAATCAAGTACAAGCTACTGTTTTATTATTACAGAGAAAAAGGAAATCATTTTTAAAAATGTGGATTATTTGGATAAAATGGAGCCTATGGGAGATGGCCTTTTTTTTGGATAATGGGTTTCAGGATAATGGATCCCATACCTGTACCACCAGCATTAGGCAAGGAGTGTCAAAAGCTGGGGAAATTATTTGCGGTGTCCCATTAATAATTACTATTATGTAGAATTATCAGCTGCAGCTAAAATCTTTCTGCAAAATCAGACCCTGCTGACCCCAGCAACCAGAAAACGATTTATCTGTGAGGCGTCAGCTGTATTCTTATCTATTCTTATCTTTCTTTTCAGACCCTCTCTTATTCATTTTGCCTTTTGACTGCTTCCGGGTTGCTAGGTTAAGTAGGATTCTAGCAACCAGATAACCAGCTGCAGAACTAAAGAGTAATCATTCGGTAAGTATACAAATAAAAATATAGAGAATGTGCCAATTGTCTTACAATATTGCTGTCTACAATATACTTGATGGTAAGCTACCCCTTTAATGCTACTGCTTACTGTAGCATACAAATTCAGATTCAGTTCTATAACACTTCTCTTTTTAAAGAAGAAGCAAAGCTACTGAGACAGTTCATTGCTAATAGATTAGCCACAATAGCGCAAGCTAGAATGCTATATTTATTCTGTAGAATAGATAAGAATACAATGCTTTATCGTACCAGAGTAAACAGCTCTAGAAGTTCTCTCTGTTTGTTTAGGATATCAGCTACCATATTAGTTTGGTATGACATCACTTCCTGCCTGAGTTTCTCCCTGCTCACTCTTAGCTCTGGGCTCAGATTAAAGGGGAGAGGAGCAAACTGAGCATGCTCAAGCCTTAGTCCTAACCCTTCTCCCCAGACACTCTGGATGTCAGTAGGGTTGCCACCTTTGTGTGGTTGAAAGTCCAGATGTGGGAGTGGATGACATTAGGAGCAGAGCTGATGCCGTTGAGGGGGAAATGACGTTTAGGGTCAGGCCTGTATGGGTTTCAGCAGGCTGTGGGAGGTGGGATATACTGTCAGAAGGAATTGTTTGCATGCCCAGCATAGTCATCACTATTATATAGTATATTAGTGCAGGGATCCCCAACCTTTAGAACCTGTGAGCAAAGTAAAAGGAGTAGGGGAGCAACAGTGGCATGAAAATTTTTCCTGGAGTGCCAAAAGGGCTGTGATTGGCCATTTAGTAGCCCCTATGTGGATTGTCAACCTACATTGAGGCTCCTGTTGGCAGTACACCTGGTTTTTATACAACCAAAACTTGCCTCCAAGCCTGGAATTCAAAAAGCACCTGCTTTGAGGCCACTGGGAGCAACATCCAAGGGGTTGGAGAGCAACATGTTACTCACCAGCTACTGGTTGGGGATCACTGTATTAGTGTATAATTGAAACTCATATGGAAATCCTTCTAAAAAGTTCACACTTCTACCCTGAACTTAAGGAGGGCAAGGAAAAGCAAGATGGCAGCTGTGAGCATGTCAGAAAGTAAAACAAAAGTAAAATTCAGGTTTCAAACTACACAGACTCAGAGGGTCAGGGATGCCAAATTCATGGTTTAAATGTTTAAACCTGTTTTTGACTTCTCCTTTAACGTAACAGTTGCCTCATGAACTTAGACAAACAGAATGCCCTATAAATTGAATCGGCCTGAATATTGGAAATGCAAGGCGTGCCTAATTTTCTTGAATTAAATAAAAAGAAATTGGCACCAGTTTGCTTGTGGGAAAGCCAAATACAAATTTGCATGTAAATTGCCCATAATTAGATAGAATTCAGTTTCCAACTGAAGGTCGCTGTTGAGACATTTCATGCAATTTTACCCATTTTGCTTTCTTCTTACATGTTGTGAGAACTTGGAGTAACCCATATTTCCAATAAATGCCATTGTTTCTGTTTAAAAAGGATTTGGGGTCAAATTTTTATTCCTACTGATATCTCTAGGATTTAGTAATTATTACCCAGTTTATAACTCACCGTATTTTCTGATTATTCCCTCCACCCCTTCCTAAAGATATTTCGCTGATCAAAAGGGATTAAAATGTTGTGCTCTTCAGTGGTGTATTATGTAACCTACCCAAGTCATATGTAAACCATATATATTTATATGTTAGTTGGAATACGTATTTATAATTAAAATCTGCTGCCTTTCAGACTCCAATAGCAAAAGGGAATCGTTCTCGTCTACTGACAAATTTGGAATTTTAAGTTTTTTTTTTACTAAACTCAGTTGCGAAAAACAAGTTTTCCAAACATGAGTTTTTTTAAACTCAAACCTTGCAACAACAAAAAAAACTCAGAAAAGCCAATCTCGTTTATCAGCCTTGAAAATTATTCCATTTTTTCCCTTTTTTAAAAAAAAGTTTTATAATAGTTGGAAACACACCTTCCATTGCCATGTACAGACATTTATTCAATTGATAAATCACAAAAAATTTCCCTATGTTTTTTTTTTGCCACGATTATCTTGAAAACGCAGAAAAAAAGCAATGTTGAATTTGAATATATTTGGCCCTAGATTTCTGCTTGAGTGTGGTGTGCAGGAGCAGACAGTTAAAAAGCAAGCTTTGGAAAAATTTTACAGGAGGCAAATAGTTAGGCCCATAGTATGGAATTTACCTTGATGTGGGCAATGGTTTTCTGATCATAAATATATGCTCGTAGTTGCTGGTACAACACAGGGCCAGGGAATTTGCATTGGTCTGTCTTTTTTTTGTGTGCGTGTTTGCAGCAATTTTGGCCGGACTAGTAGCACTTTGACTATACTTTAGTAAATCTCGGAGTTCTCCCAAACCACCTAGTGTATTAGTTCAGAGTTCCATATTAAAATGCAATCCCTCAACGTTGGACTAGGGAGGCATATTTTGTGGTTACCCCTGACACATGAAAATATGGCAGTTCCCTGGGGTTTCTAACAAGGGCACGGTAAATCCAGATACTCTGGTTAACTTACAGGGTTGGAACTAGGGGTAAACAGAAAGACCAAGTGCACAACGGTGGGGGTACTAGGCACATACCTCTTCTGTCCGCCTACACCCCTTTCGGTAGAGTCCAGCAGCGTCGGGTACCCGCGGGTTACCCGCAAAAAAAGCGGGCACCCTGCGGAATAAGGGGAGGATTTTCAGGTGTGGGTCTGCGGGTCGGGTTGTGGGTCTCATCTACAAAACTTTTTACAAAACGTGTTTCTGTCCCGCCCACTTTTGAGGACGTCAATTCCGGTTTGCAGCACCATCACTTCCTGTTTGATGGCGGTCGGCGGGTCCGGGTTGGGCAGTGGATCAAAGTGGGAAAATATGCAGGTGGCGGGTCCGGGTGCTGGTCTTAGAAATTGGTTCCGCGCAGGACTTTCGGCACTCTTGTAAATCTGAGTGGTGAGCTGCTGAGGAAATATGTATGCAAAGTATTTTTATATAGTTAAATCAAGTTCAACACTTCCAAATGAAACCCAGCATCCAAACACACATCCATACATTGTGCTGCATGAGTAACTTGAGTCACTTTGGGGGTGGGGGACTTTGTCTTGGGCTTGATACTTGGTCCAGCACTGCTGAATTCAACTTCATTCAAAGATCACTTCCGTCTGCACCCCATGCCGGATAAAAAATGTGCCATAAGGAATGGAGGGCAGTGTAATTTGGTACAAGGTATACCTGTCCTTACCACCTGTCCTAGGGCAATGATCCCTGTCAGTGCTAGTAGAACTATAGATAGAACTGACTGTACTCAAATAATCTATGCCTCCTTACTTTCCTTCTGCTTACAAAAATGATACTATAAATTCTCCTTATAATGAGTTAAATCAGCTTTTATATGAAAATATTGTACCTAAAATGAAGATGTGACAATGCCCAAGCATGATAGGACAAATGTCTCCTCTTCCCTTTATGATGGCAGTTCACAAATATTGGCTTTGCTTCCAAGAATGCTCAGCCATCTCCATATTTATCTACCCTGTTTACACAGTTTGCGACTTCAGGGAACTGTCGGCAGACTTGGTTACATTAAACTGCTAAACCCCTTCTGTCTTTTGCTTTTATTAAAAGGAGACGGGTTTGACACATTTTTAGGAAAATTGGAGAATTTCTACAAAGCCTATATACCTATAAAAATATTATGGGAAGACGTTTTTGAGAAAAAAGTAGGAAGAGCAATGGAAAAGGAGAATAGAAAAGTAACAATAATTCTATTAACGGGGAACTCCACCCCATTTTTTTTTTGCATAATCAAAGAAAATGTAATGAAAAAACTTTTTAGCAAGTGAGAAAAGTGAGGGTTATGGAAGATAGCAGTACCAGTTTATCCAGGGACTGGTCCAATTGGCATCTTGGAGTCAGGAAGGATTTTCCCCCTCTGAGGCAAATTGGAGAGGCTTCAAATGGGTATTTTTGCCTTCCTCTGGATCAACTGGCAGTTAGGCAGATTATCTATAGACATATCAAAATAGCAAACTCCACAAGCCATTTCCTACATCTTTCTTTGGATCTTTTAGGGGAGGTTTTAATGATCAAACAGGGGAATCCAAGAGATTTCCCAGCAGTTCAGTTTTTTATTTTTTACATTAAACAATCCCTTCCTGTCTTTGTTGGAAATGTTACAAACTGTCAGGAAATTGTTAACAGATTAATGTATCCTTGTGCACTGGAATTCCCCCCAACCCTTTACGGAAGTTTATGCAGGCAGGAGGGTGGGGAGTGGTGGAGAAAAGAAAACTACCTGCAGCCTCCCACCAAAATAATTTTCAGCAGCCGCTGGTTGTCATTTCATTTGAACGGAATCGACTGCTTTAACAGTAGGAAGGACACATCCATGTTTTATGGGTGTCAGTGCTCAGTGCACTTTGTATGCAGTGCCAAGTACTAACAATTGTCTGAATCCTTAATTCCTAATCCTAAAGAAGAAATAATACAGATAATTCTTCTCTGTACTAGGGGTGCACTGAATCCACTATTTTGGGTTCGGCCAAACCCCCGAATCCTTCGTGAGAGATTCGGCCGTATACCCAACAAAATCTGACTCCTAATTTGCATATGCAAATTAGGGGTGGAAAGGGGGAAACTTTTTTTACTTCCTTGTTTTTTGATAAAAAGTCACGCCATTTTTCTCCCTACCACTACTTTGCATATGCAAATTAGGAGTCGGATTCGGTTCGGCCAGGCAGAAGGATTCAGCCTAATCCAAATCCTGGATGAATCCCAAAATGAATCCTGGATTCTGTGCATCCCTACTCTGTACTGAATCTTTCCTGTACAATTTAATGCTGGAACAACTCAAAAGCCTGAGAGCTAAGGAACAAAAAAGCAAAGTATTTTAATAAACACAAAAAAAGTAAGGGTTTAAGTTAGCAAATTGGGCATTGGTTGTAGTGTTGTAATAGGGAATGAAAATGGGACAGATTTATCAAAAGGCTGGGTGTTTTTTCCAGCCCAACCTACTGGGTACTATAACATCATGGCAGAGTTGGTGGCAACTTACACAGGAAGGTAGAGGATAGATAAAGAGCTGCTTTGATATTTGGATAATAAAATGGCAACACTTCTATAAACACTATGCAGTGTTTTACCTTCTTACCCCAAAAATTGTTGTAGACAGATACCTCTGCTGCTTAACCACTAATTTTAATTACTCTAATTTGAGTATAAATCTAATTTTCTGGTACAAAGTGCTATTTATGAAAGTCTAGTTGGGTTAAAATACTTTTTTGTTCTGAAAATAATCCTCCCCCCATATTTGCTTTGGTTACTTTGCACAACTGTGTGAAAAAAATCCAGCAGAAAAAACTGACCACAACCAGAAATAGCCACAGCCTACGATCAGCTCCGGACCAAGCCTACTCTCCCGTAGTCTGTATGTGTGTGCATGCATCCATACTGGAGTCAGGGAGAACAGCCTGGACTAGGAGTAGGAGAAAAAAAAGGTATGTGCCCACCATTGTGCCCTAGGCATGTGCCTCTACTGCCTACTTCTAGTTCCAGGCCTGTCCATATGTAACCAACAGTATCCAAATGTATGCCAAAAACGTGTCTCCAGTTCTGAGGCAATGTCAGCACAAGAACTAATTGTAAGGACAGTGAAGATTTTATGGGAGATCAGAGGAAAACAAATGTAACATTACCATGTTTAATGCCAGGGATCGACTAGTGTGGTGTAAAAGTCACTGCCATTAGGATCTGATACAATGGCAATACCTCCTCTGGAGTTAGAAATAGAATTTCACTATCTGGTGGAAAAGTCAAATACCTGAATGCATAAGCCAATAGTAACGCTTGGTAGTGGGGCTGTTTGGGGCCCTTGCTCCATTGAATGCAAACATTGTGGCTCCTGGAATACACTGCCATTCTTGTTTTGTGCTTCCAACTTTGTGTAACACTTTAGGGAAGGCCCTTTCCTGTTTCAGTACAATAATACCCCCATGCACAAAGCCACGTCCTACAGTCTAAGTTGCTGAGATGGCACTGGAAGAACATGATTCACCTGCATAGTCCTGACCTCATCCCAACTGAACCCCTGTGAGATGACTTGGGGTCAAAGACCATTGTGAATGTTAGCGACCAAGTTTGCATCCTTTATGACCATTTACAGTCCTCAGTGCCTTCCTTGCAAAGTTTGCGACCATGTGCAATGTATGTAATAAAATGTCGCAATCGCAAAGCGTATTTTGAGACAAAATATTTACCGAAACACCAGAGTAGGCGTTAACGATAACCTTTATCGATGTAATAATTGCCAGTGAATGATTTTACATTGGGAGCAGCGCTAAACATTTGCAAAAACGCCATTGCTTGTGATTTTTTAATTACATTCCCCCTTAGGTGTTTTCTTTCACTGAAAACTTTTTCAGAATAACATCAAAATTAAATAATTTTCATTACCAGGGTCAGACTGGGACGGCGGTACAATGGGAAAAAACCTGATGAGCCCTGGCTCTTTTGGGCCCCACTGCCCAGATCCTGCACTGCCGCTCTCCTTCCCTCCTTCCCTCCTTCCCTGACCCCAGTTGCTGCCCTGGCCTCCTTCCCTGGCCTTCGCTATTGAAGGGCACTAAGGTGGCCTATGTGGAGGGGGGTTGAGGCTAGAATGGGATGGCCAGAGGGGGGCTGTGGCTGGGGAGGGAAGCCAGAGGGGGCTTCGCGGCTGGGTGGCCCGGGGGATGGTGTGGGGGCCCCTGAGGCTGCAGGCCCTGGGCCCCCCGTCCGACGCTGTTCATTACTGTAATAAAAAAAAACCTTGTATTAAAGGGGTTGCTAGATAACCCAAAACATGGGGTTTAGACCACCGAGTAGTTTTTGGTTGAGATGTGAGTTACATAACAGGCAGGGCCGATTTGGCATTGTGTGCCAGGCAATGCTACCCCCCTCACAGAATTTTCTTGCGGCGGAACGGGTCGGGGTGGTTACATATGATGGGAAACATACAAGCATATACTGTAGGTCCTGGCCAGCAGTCAGCAAGTGAGCAATCAAGCATCAAAACAACTGACATAAATCTACCTTGTTTATATCTGTTGTTCTCATTTAGACTTCACCGTAAAATAAATCTCCATCTGTGTTGGTTTAATTTGTCAGGGCTCCTGCCAAGCACCATAATACCAATCCAATACTCAGTTACACACAGTGTATGTTTCAGAAGGATAATCTGAGTTTGTCTGAAATTTCGGACGTTTTGAAGTGGGATGCAGGAAAGAGTGCCCCCGTGAGCGCGAAAAAGTGTTTTGCTCAATGTGATTTATGATAAAAATAAAAGGCACATGAAATGCCTCGAGCACAAGATCGAAGAAACGTCCCCACTATTGGATATAAAATCTGATATCTGTATTTGTAATAATAAGAAGGACAGCAGCACAGGAGGGAAGACTACAATTCAGATTGTTGAAGGTCCATGATTATAGTCAGGTACAAATTAGACCAGTGTTTCTTCAGCTTTTTCTCAGGGGACCCAAATAACAAACGTTGTGACTTAAACCAACTATACATCTCATTTTAACAACATTTCATTGTATAAATTGAATTCATGTTATTATAGGATATTATGAGGACCCTCAACTGAATGGGGACCCATTTTTGGCCTAAGGTGAAGAATATCTGAACTATGATATAAAATTCCATCATAATTGCACCCACCCCATACGTACAATTTAACTAGAAACTGTTTCCCCAGCTTTGGATTGGGGGAAACCATAGTATTTTTCTAAGAAAATCCTATTGACCGGTCTGGCCGGTGTTGGAGCACAGTGGGTGAAGGCCCCAGCTCACTATTTATGCACATGTTTAGGATGAAGACTCAGAGGCCATGCAGAACAATCATGAGCATAGTGAGCACTTACTTCTTATGAGCATGTGTATGCCCCAGTATGGCCACTCACTCACCAGGAACCCCTCCCAGTGTGGGCCACTTGATAGAGGGCTTTCCTTTCCCATTCCCCCATCCGCAATGTAGCAATGTTTGCCCACACCATAGGTGGAGGAAACACTTTTTAGGTGATAGATGTCCTTTAAAGGGTGGTTCACCTTTAAGTTATCTTTTAGTATGTTATAGAATGGCAACTTGTCATTTGGCCTTCACTGTTTTTTTTTTTAAAAGTTTAGGGATTATTTGCCTACTTCCAATTGTAAAAAAAAAAAACAAATCCAAAAAAAAAACAAACAAACCACCAAATTCTCTGTAAGGCTACAAATGTATTGTTTCTGCTACTCTTTATTACTCATCTTTCTATTCAGGCCCTCTCCTATTCATATTCCAGTCTCTTATTCAAATCAATGCATGGTTGCTAGGGGAATTTAGACCCAAGCAACTAGATTGCTGATTTTACAAACTGGAGAGCTGCTGAATAAAAAGCTAAATAAGTCAAAAACCACAAATAATAAAAAATGAAAACCAATTGCAAATTATCTCAGAATATCCCTCTGTACATCATACTAAAAGTTAACTCAAAGGTGAACAATTCCTTTAAAGAAGAAGTAAACCCATAACTAAAAAAAACCATACCCCTACCCACATAAATTCCCCTCTCCCCCCCCCCCAGCCTAGCTGCTATCCCGGGCACATGCCTCTAACTTTTTACTTGCCCCTCGGTGCAGATTCACGGCATCAGAGTTCACGGCAGCCATCTTCTTCTCTTCGGTCTCCAATGGGAACTAAGTGCCATATCGGTGCATGCGCAGTTGGAGCAGTCTTCAGGTTGACAAAGCACCAGAAGAAGACCCGATGAAGACCAAAGATGGCTGCTGTGAACTCCGATGCCGTGAATCTGTACCAAGGGGTAAGTAAAGAGTTAGGGGCATTTGCGCGGGGGGGGAGGAGGCAGGGAGGTTTTTTTAACAAGGGGTTTACTTCTCCTTTAAGGAGTGTGGCCAACTGACTTGTAGGTAACCGGCCTAGCCGATAAATGAATTGACGCCTCAGGGGCTGGTATTATAAATTTACAGCAACGTACCTGTAATTACTCATGTTTCTGCCCTGGCCTGCCCAGTTATGCCCCCGATCATGCCCTAACCTACTCAGACCCAATCCACCCCCCATACATCATCAACCACTTCCCCTTACAGCTCTGTCCCTTTCCCTCATTATATACAGGCCATAATTATTCTTTTTTAAAGGGATACTGTCATGTGAAAAACATTTTTTTTTCAAAATGAATCAGCTAATAGTGCTACTCCAGCAGAATTCTGCACTGAAATCCATTTCTCAAAAGAGCAAACAGATTTTTTTATATTCAATTTTGAAATCTGACATGGGGCTAGACATTTTGTCAATTTCCCAGCTGCCCCAAGTCATGTGACTTGTGCTCTGATAAACTTCAATCACTCTTTACTGCTGAACTGCAAGTTGGAGTGGTATCACCCCCTCCCTTTTCCCTCCCAGCAGCCAAACAAAAGAACAATGGGAAGGTAACCAGATAACAGCTCCCTAACACAAGATATTAGCTGCCTGGTAGATCTAAGAACAACACTCAATAGTAAAATCCAGGTCCCACTGAGACACATTCAATTACATTGAGAAGGAAAAACAGCAGCCTGCCAGAAAGCATTTCTCTCCTAAAGTGCAGGCACAAGTCACATGACCAGGGGCAGCTGGGAAATTGACAAAATGTCTAGCCCCATGTCAGATTTCAAAATTGAATATACAGGATGACAGGATCCCTTTAAGGAGACAACCCTTCCAAGGTCGCCAGTTTGGTGGTTTTCTAGCCAAATTGGGCTAATTTAAAGCTTTGAAGGGTTTTAAAAGTACAAACTAGCCAAGGTACGGATTTGGGCTACTTTTTGGGTGTTTTTCTTGCCCTAATTTGCCAAACCTGCATCTCCCAATGCATTTTGGGTAATGTAGTAGTTTAACAATTTGCCAACTGCCAGGTTTAATGAGGTTGACCTGTTTTACCAATGTTTATTGAAATTGTATATGTATTAGGGCCTTATGGGGCCCCTATACCTCCTGGGTCCCCCTTCGGCAGTTACGCCCCTGTGATGGACGAATCTGTGCCATTTTGCTTCATGAAGAAATTTGCAAAACACTGAAAATTTGAAAAACGTGTATTTACATTCTTTGGACTTTTTTTCACTGCACATATTGTGCTATTTTTGAGCTTTGTTTTTGAAGTGCCTCTTGACTAGTTTTGGGCTGGTTGTAGTTGACTTTGGCTGGTTTTGAACCCTACATTTAGGTGGCTCAATATCTGCTCCTATTGGTGCAGCACTCAAAGTGAGCCCTGTACTTACTGTCTGGACACATTTTTTCCTTTAAAACAGCATTTTCTTTAAAATCAGAAACCTGGACACTACATTGTACCTCTTGTGATGCACATTTGCCTTGTATTGCTGGAATTGAGGGGTCTTCAACTGCCAATCAATATTGCACTAGATGGGGTTTTACTGTTATCGGCTCAGAAAAGACGCAATGTTCTTCCCCCCCCCAGAGAACAAATAAGTTCCCCGTTAATATTATAGATTTCATTTATAGCAAATAACACATTCCATCTCCAATCAGTAGTCTAATGGTCTCGCTGATAAGCCGCTCCGGCTGTGTTTCTATAGCCACAGAAAATAAGTCTGCAGCGTCTGAAGGAACATAATAAACTGGAAGAGGCGGGCGAGAAAGGGAGACGTGCACGGAGGAAAGAAACCGTGCGAAAGAGAAGACAGCAAGAGAAGCAAATCTCCTTGAGCTAATATGGTTGCTATGACGACATGCCAAAGAGGAACAGGAAGCAGCAGAAAATAGAATCCTTTCTGCTGAGGCCTGCAATAGCTCTGCGGAGCGCAGTTCCCCGCAGGAGGTTACCACGGATACACTGATGAAAGGGAGGCTGCCGCATATTTTTTTTTTCTTCCGTTCATTAAAATCTGCTAGCTGCTGCACCTTTGCAGGTAGCAGGCAGAAGGGAGAGAAGGAGGGAGGAGAGAGGGTGCGTAGGGCAAACAATATGAAACCGTATGAGAAGAGTGACCTGAAATTTATTTTACGGAAAGCATCTACATTCAGGAGCAATTAATTGCTTGCAGTAGAAAGTCAATAACAATTGGGCCATCGATGGTCATGGAAATATAGAAAAATAACAAGCACAGACGTTAACCACCTAAAGAACAAGTCTGACAAAAAGAGAAATTATTATTTTCTTTTTCACTTTGTGGGGGCAAAGTGCAAACAATAGATGCAATTTTTTTTTGCCCACAAGTCACCTTGCCCTCTACACATGGCTGTAAGGAAAAATAATCTGTGCTCTACCTGAATGGGGAGCAAAATTCTGAATGGGTCACTCGCGTATCACTACTGAGGTGCATGAAGGAGTGCCACTGAGGCAAGGTGCATCTCAAGGAACTCTCAAACCAGGCATGAAAGCAATACAGGACCTGATGATCTGGACATTTTTCTTTGTTTCTTGTAATTGCTATGTTTTTTGAGATACAGAAACCTGAAAATACAGCGCTGACACTTCACTGAGTACCTGTGCTATAGCAATTCCAGGACTCATTGAAGAGACTGACTGTTCTAGCTCCAAAAATACAGTAATTTCCACAAAATAATATTGAATCGTTGGAATGGTGCTACTGCAACACATTCTTCAAGGCAGGCTGTCAGTGTAGCTTTGAGTACAGGGCTTGAGCTCCTGAGCCCTGCGCAAGGGATAAGCAAGAGTGCCAAGTGTATGTCAATCTTCCTATGTACAGTAAACAAGCCCTAGAAACCCAATTGAGTTCATGCATTGAAGGATGAATTTAATTTGAATGTCATAGACCTCATTTCAGTTTTGGAGGATCAATGTTGGACAGGTCCATCAGGATACCAGTAGGGCCCAAGAGTCAGTGGGACCTCCTGCTCATCCAATCATTCATTTTTATATGTCTATACCATGGACATTGCCCATTTCTGTATCAGAACCAAGAGGATATATGGAGGGAAGGATAAAGGAGAGAGAAGAAATTGAAGAATAAAGACATTGACTGAGGAGAGGAAAAAAAATAGTATGGAAAGTGGGCCTGTGGTAGGCCTTTCTGGTAGGCCCTTGGCATCCCGGTCCGACTTATGGGATGTAATTCAGCTTTGAAGTGGTTTCCAGTATATGGTGGAAGGGTACATGATCAGATAAGATTCCAGCACAAAAATGCAGAATGGAGCCCTAATCCCTAATTTCAGTTTGGATAAAAGTTATCAGCCATCTGCAGCTTTGTGTCAAAGTTGGCCATTGTAAAATCATATACTTGTACCTAATTATCCATTAAACAGCCATATTCAATTCAGTGATAAAAGGGTTTATCACATGAAAACGAGATTCAATTTGAGATGCAATTCAATTCAGAAAAACTTATCTCATGGTGTATCACGTGAAAACTCTATGGGAAAATACTGAAAACAGAATTTGGAGAAAAGTTTTCTCTCCTCGATTGGAATCTCGTCCATGACTTTTCACGTTATAAACCAAGAGATAACTTTTTCTCTCTGAATTCAATCTGGCTCAAAATCTGATGCCTACGTGAAGAGGTGCAAGTAGAATTGTAGTGTAAGTAAGTAACTGCAGAAAGCAACAGTGGGTATTGAGCGGTGGTGGTGGGGGAGGGCAATTTAGTGATGGGGAAGTAATGTGCATAGTCTTTATTGAGGGGGCAGAGGCAAATGTGAAGGTGAGGGGTTGGCAGACAAGGTGCTAGCCCAAGTAGTATTGCCTTGGGCTCAAATACTACTTTGCCTAACTCCCAAATCCCAAAGGGGCATGGCTTACTTTAAAGCCAGGGGTTCTGGTGGTATGGTGGGCTTAATTTGTGAATAACTGTGTCTGAATTGTGGTGGGTGCAATGAAACTGGAATTCTGGGACACCAAAGCAGCCATCATGATCAGCATTAGGTCAAAGAAAGTGTCTCATAAGCTGGAGTGCCATGTACATAAATAGGCATTAAAGTTTTTGGGCCAGCCCCCAAGGAGCAAGTAACAACTGCAACTGCAGAGCTAAACAGTCCTTAAATGAACAAGTATATCCTTAAAGTAATACTGTCATGTGGAAAAAAATCAGTTAATAGTGCTACTCCAGCAGAATTCTGCACTGAAATCCATTTCTCAAAAGAGCAAATAGATTTTTTTATATTCAATTTTGAAATCTGACATGGGGCTAGACATTTTGTCAATTTCCCAGCTGCCCCTGGTCATGTGACTTGTGCCTGCACTTTAGGAGAGAAATGCTTTCTGTCAGGCTGCTGTTTTTCCTTCTCAATGTAACTGAATGTGTCTCAGTGAGACATGGGTTTTTACTATTGAGTGTTGTTCTTAGATCTACCAGGCAGCTGTTACCTTGTGTTAGGGAGCTGTTATCTGGTTACCTTCACATTGTTCTTTTGTTTGGCTGCTGGGGGGGAAAAGGGAGGGGGTGATATCACTCCGACTTGCAGTACAGCAGTAAAGAGTGATTGAAGTTTATCAGAGCACAAGTCACATGACTTGGGGCAGCTGGGAAATTGACAAAATGTCTAACCCCATGTCAGATTTCAAAATTGAATATAAAAAAATCTGTTTGCTCTTTTGAGAAATGGATTTCAGTGCAGAATTCTACTGGAGCAGCACTGTTACCTGATTCATTTTGAAAAAAAATGTTTTTCCCATGACAGTTTCCCTTTAATGTTTGAAGTTAGGCACTGAAAGAGATGG
The DNA here is from genome assembly GCA_038501925.1 of Xenopus petersii. NCBI lineage: Eukaryota > Metazoa > Chordata > Amphibia > Anura > Pipidae > Xenopus > Xenopus petersii. The sequence continues at coordinate 138,426,283 of CM076686.1, read as the reverse complement.
GTTAAGTCCAGGAAAGGCTTAGTGCACAGTTAGGAATGACAATAGTTCTTTTACTTAGTAGCAGAAAATCTTTTAACTTAACTAATGTGGTGTATAGTTTTTAAGGTGCAAGTATCTAGGTTGGCCTGATCCCAAAGATATCTCCTTAATTCTACCCTAAATACCTTCTTAAAATTCAACACAAAGATTCAATTTGATGAGAAAAACATATCTCCTAATTCAGTTTATCATCAATTTAAACGTGCATATAACTGCCATGGTTTTTTTTACCTACAATTGAAAAGGTAAAAGCACCCAAAACAAGCCCCCTGCTGTGGTACCTGTACACTTAGCTCCCATTATTTAGGCTTATCATAATTTCAATGATGCAATGGTTGCAACATTTTGTGAGACCTGAAGTAACACTGGAATTCTTGGGGCTAAAAAGAACCAAAACATGCCTCTTCTGCACTTTACCGGCTATTAGTAAACAAACCTCTTTATTTTGTGAGGTTAGATATACAATAACATTGCCTAAAAGAGAACGCACTCGGTACAGTTTAGCTGTCCTGTTTGATTAACCAACTGAAGGACACCAATAATGTGAGCGAGATCCCAGAAAATAGCTCTGCTGCATTTCTCTATGGGAAGATCTAATCTCCCTTTATATTAGGACGTACTTTCATTTCACATATTCCCGTAACATCTTCCAATATCAAGATTGCAATGCATTAGTGGCTTCTCCAGCCCATTCTAGCTGATATCTTGCCCAGTACAGCGAGCCTGTCTTACATTGTTGATGTAGCTTTACATGACAAGGCTTAACACGTGCGCCTTGCATTTATCTGGCTGCCTTTCTGCCTGCGCACCCATTTAGAAGATCAGGCTTTGGTCTCCAATAACTCATGCTGATGCTGGGAGATCCAGATGGCCCAGTTAATAGGGCTCAGGGTTGTAAATCTCCCTTATTGCTGCTTTTTTTTTCTCCAAGCTGCACCAATAAAGCTGCATCCATTCTGGGCTCTATCCAGATCAACTTCCATATACCGAATATTAATATAAATATCTCCCCAAATATTCACGATTAAATTATTATAAATCTTAAGTAAGCTCATAGGTGCTTTATTTCATATACAAAGGGCAACATAAACTGAACTAATTCCATTTAATTAGGTCTTTGTTCATGTGTAATACATAAGTAGGCACTGTGTATATACACATACACATACACATACAACGTACATATATGTTTATGCAAGAACCTGTTCTCATTCAGCCGTGTGCCTTGCCTACCATTATTGACACCCTTTCATTACAGTCTCCCTTTGGGATCAAGCTGTGCTTTCAGCAGAGGCCATGCTATTAGATCTTAAGCACCAGCTGCAGTTACCAAACGCATCACAGGGGAGGGGGTGGTGGGTCAAAGGGTCCCCAATAATAGCACGCTCCAAGTCATACTGTCTGTGGGGCTTTAAATAAAAGGTCCAATGGCACAAATGAAGGTTGGGGCAAAGAGGCCTTTAATCTTCTATCTGTCAGAGGTTTCCGTGTTATTTGTTATTATAACACAAGTATTTGTCAGTCCGTGTAATGTAAATAGCATCTATGTACATTTTCAATTTTCTGTTGCTGTCACCAGCCCCAACATGGGGCTGACTGGTGCGTTTGTTTTTAGGATCTATAATTTAAACTTGGCTTTGTTGACTGGCAGGGTTTGAATGAATCCAACGGGCACAATGTTCTTGGAGAAGTTGGATGACTCGATATACGTGTGATTTATTGTCCGTTGAAATGATACAGGGAGGCTGCAGTCTGCACCTATCATAGAGGGTCAGGCTATAAGAGCCCACCAAACCGATTGGAGGAAACAATAATATTGTTGAATGTAAATGCCCCTCGTACACATTATGCCACCTGCACCGGGAGTGAGCTTCCAGAACAGGTGGCCATGTTATATCAGTCTTATATAAACCCATTGGGACCTTTATATTTTATGGCCCCTGACCCAAACCACTGTTCACACCTACAATTAATCCTTAACCCCACAGGCAACGTGAGACTGGGATCATAGGAGTTGGGTGAGTTTTGAATTTAGGAAAGGCTAAATTAAAAAACATTATGTGTACAAATTCACTTACAGTATCCCAGGGTTGATTCCATGTATAATATTCCAGAACAAGATGAAGGATAAATACAGTGCCAATTCCATGTATAATATATTCCAGAACAAAATGAAGGATAAATACAGGCCCAATTCCATGTTTAATACCCCAGAACACACGGCAGGATAAATACAGTGCCAATTCCATGTTTAATACCCCAGAACACACGGCAGGATAAATACAAGGACATTTCTATGTATAATACCCCAGAACACACAGCAGGATAAATACAGTACCAATTCCATGTATAATACCCCAGAACACAGGGCAGGATAAATACAGAGCCAATTCCATGTATAATACCCCAGAACACACAGCAGGATAAATACAGAGCCAATTCCATGTATAATACCCCAGAACACACGGCAGGATAAATACAGAGCCAATTCCATGTATAATACCCCAGAACACACGGCAGGATAAATACAGAGCCAATTCCATGTATAATACCCCAGAACACACAGCAGGATAAATACAGTGCCAATTCCATGTATAATACCCCAGAACACACAGCAGATAAATACAGAGCCAATTCCATGTATAATACCCCAGAACACACAGCAGGATAAATACAGTGCCAATTCCATTTATAATACCCCAGAACACACAGCAGGATAAATACAGTGCCAATTCCATGTATAATACCCCAGAACACAGGGCAGGATAAATACAGAGCCAATTCCATGTATAATACCCTGAACACACAGGGCAGGATAAATACAGTGCCAATTCCATGTATAATACCCCAGAACACACAGGGTTTGAATGAATCCAACGGGCACAATGTTCTTGGAGAAGTTGGACGACTCGATATACGTTTGATTTATTGTCCGTTGAAATGATACAGGGAGGCTGCAGTCTGCACCTATCATAGAGGTTCAGGCTATAAGAGCCCACCAAACCAATTGGAGGAAACAATAATATTGTTGAATGTATATGCCCCTTTCTTCCAGAATAGGTGGCCATATTATATCAGTCTTATATAAACCCATTGGGACCTTTATATTTTATGGCCCCTGACCCAAACCACTGTTCACACCTACAATTAATCCTTAACCCCACAGGCAACGTGAGACTGGGATCATAGGAGTTGGGTGAGTTTTGAATTTAGGAAAGGCTAAATTAAAAAACATTATGTGTACAAATTCACTTACAGTATCCCAGGGTTGATTCCATGTATAATATTCCAGAACAAGATGAAGGATAAATACAGTGCCAATTCCATGTATAATATATTCCAGAACAAAATGAAGGATAAATACAGGCCCAATTCCATGTTTAATACCCCAGAACACACGGCAGGATAAATACAGTGCCAATTCCATGTTTAATACCCCAGAACACACGGCAGGATAAATACAAGGACATTTCTATGTATAATACCCCAGAACACACAGCAGGATAAATACAGTACCAATTCCATGTATAATACCCCAGAACACAGGGCAGGATAAATACAGAGCCAATTCCATGTATAATACACCAGAACACACAGCAGGATAAATACAGAGCCAATTCCATGTATAATACCCCAGAACACACAGCAGGATAAATACAGAGCCAATTCCATGTATAATACCCCAGAACACACAGCAGATAAATACAGAGCCAATTCCATGTATAATACCCCAGAACACACAGCAGGATAAATACAGTGCCAATTCCATTTATAATACCCCAGAACACACAGCAGGATAAATACAGTGCCAATTCCATGTATAATACCCCAGAACACACAGCAGGATAAATACAGTGCCAATTCCATGTATAATACCCCAGAACACAGGGCAGGATAAATACAGTGCCAATTCCATGTATAATACCCCAGAACACACAGCAGGATAAATACAGTGCCAATTCCATGTATAATACCCCAGAACACACAGCAGATAAATACAGAGCCAATTCCATGTATAATACCCCAGAACACAGGGCAGGATAAATACAGTGCCAATTCCATGTATAATACCCCAGAACACACAGCAGGATAAATACAGTGCCAATTCCATGTATAATACCCCAGAACACACGGCAGGATAAATACAGAGCCAATTCCATGTATAATACCCCAGAACACACAGCAGGATAAATACAGTGCCAATTCCATGTATAATACCCCAGAACACACAGCAGATAAATACAGAGCCAATTCCATGTATAATACCCCAGAACACACAGCAGGATAAATACAGTGCCAATTCCATTTATAATACCCCAGAACACACAGCAGGATAAATACAGTGCCAATTCCATGTATAATACCCCAGAACACAGGGCAGGATAAATACAGAGCCAATTCCATGTAGAATACCCCAGAACACACAGGGTTTGAATGAATCCAACGGGCACAATGTTCTTGGAGAAGTTGGACGACTCGATATACGTGTGATTTATTGTCCGTTGAAATGATACAGGGAGGCTGCAGTCTGCACCTATCATAGAGGTTCAGGCTATAAGAGCCCACCAAACCGATTGGAGGAAACAATAATATTGTTGAATGTAAATGCCCCTATTCTTCCAGAATAGGTGGCCATATTATATCAGTCTTATATAAACCCATTGGGATCTTTATATTTTATGGCCCCTGACCCAAACCACTGTTCACACCTACAATTAATCCTTAACCCCACAGGCAACGTGAGACTGGGATCATAGGAGTTGGGTGAGTTTTGAATTTAGGAAAGGCTAAATTAAAAAACATTATGTGTACAAATTCACTTACAGTATCCCAGGGTTGATTCCATGTATAATATTCCAGAACAAGATGAAGGATAAATACAGTGCCAATTCCATGTATAATATATTCCAGAACAAAATGAAGGATAAATACAGTGCCAATTCCATGTATAATACCCCAGAACACACAGCAGATAAATACAGTGCCAATTCCATGTATAATACCCCAGAACACACAGCAGATAAATACAGGGCCAATTCCATGTATAATACCCCAGAACACACAGCAGATAAATACAGTGCTAATTACATGTATAATACCCCAGAACACACAGCAGGATAAATACAGTGCCAATTCCATGTATAATACCCCAAAACACACAGCAGGATAAATACAGTGCCAATTCCATGTACAATACCCCAGAACACACAGCAGATAAATACAGTGCCAATTCCATGTATAATACCCCGGAACACACAGCAGATAAATACAGTACCAATTCCATGTATAATACCCCAGAACACACATCAGATAAATACAGTGCCAATTCCATGTATAATACCCCAGAACACACGGCAGGATAAATACTGTGCCAATTCCATGTATAATACCCAGAACACACAGCAGGATAAATACAGTGCCAATTCCATGTATAATACCCCAGAACACACAGCAGGATAAATACAGTGCCAATTCCATGTATAATACCCCAGAACACACAGCAGGATAAATACAGTGCCAATTCCATGTATAATACCCCCGAACACACAGCAGGATAAATACAGTGCCAATTCCATGTATAATACCCCAGAACACACAGCAGGATAAATACAGTGCCAATTCCATGTATAATACCCCAGAACACACGGCAGGATAAATACAGAGCCAATTCCATGTATAATACCCCAGAACACACAGCAGGATAAATACAGTGCCAATTCCATGTATAATACCCCAGAACACACAGCAGATAAATACAGAGCCAATTCCATGTATAATACCCCAGAACACACAGCAGGATAAATACAGTGCCAATTCCATTTATAATACCCCAGAACACACAGCAGGATAAATACAGTGCCAATTCCATGTATAATACCCCAGAACACAGGGCAGGATAAATACAGAGCCAATTCCATGTAGAATACCCCAGAACACACAGGGTTTGAATGAATCCAACGGGCACAATGTTCTTGGAGAAGTTGGACGACTCGATATACGTGTGATTTATTGTCCGTTGAAATGATACAGGGAGGCTGCAGTCTGCACCTATCATAGAGGTTCAGGCTATAAGAGCCCACCAAACCGATTGGAGGAAACAATAATATTGTTGAATGTAAATGCCCCTATTCTTCCAGAATAGGTGGCCATATTATATCAGTCTTATATAAACCCATTGGGATCTTTATATTTTATGGCCCCTGACCCAAACCACTGTTCACACCTACAATTAATCCTTAACCCCACAGGCAACGTGAGACTGGGATCATAGGAGTTGGGTGAGTTTTGAATTTAGGAAAGGCTAAATTAAAAAACATTATGTGTACAAATTCACTTACAGTATCCCAGGGTTGATTCCATGTATAATATTCCAGAACAAGATGAAGGATAAATACAGTGCCAATTCCATGTATAATATATTCCAGAACAAAATGAAGGATAAATACAGGCCCAATTCCATGTTTAATAGGGATGTAGCGAACGTCGGAAAAAAAGTTCGCGAACATATTCGCGAACTTGCGCAAAAATGCGAGCGGTTCGCGAACGGTTCGCGAACCCCATAGACTTCAATGGGAAGGCGAACTTTAACATCTAAAAAAGACATTTCTGTCCAGAAAAATGATTTTAAAGTTGTTTAAAGGGTGCAACGACCTGGACAGTGGCATGCCAGAGGGGGATCAAGGGCAAAAATGTATCTGAAAAATCTGCCTGTGTGTGCTTGGAAGAGATAGTGTAGGGGGAGAGCTGTTAGTGATTTCAGGGACAGATGATAGTAAGTTTGCTGGCTAGTAATCTGCTTGATACTGCTCTGTATTGGAGGGACAGAAGTCTGCAGGGATTTGAGGGACATTTTAGCTTAGGTAGCTTTGCTGGCTAGTAATCTACTGTTCTCTTTAAACAACTGCCATACGTTGACCTTGTAGGCATTGTTTGCCCAGTTTTTTTGGACGCAGCCACTGAAGCACAGTTGCCAGAAAAAATATGCCATATAAATGCTGAAAATAGTAATTTTTCGCCATACGTTGACCTTGTAGACATTGTTTGCCCAGTTTTTTGGTTGCAGCCACTGAAGCACAGTTGCCAGAAAAAATATGCCATATAAATGCTGAAAATATAAATTTTTTTGGTTGCAGCCACTGAAGCACAGAGGTAGTAGTAGTAGTAGTAGTAAAACAACAAAAAAATAAATAAAAGCAGTCCTTACAAGGACTACTGTTATTGCAGCAGTCAGCAGATGAGATCAGAAGCAGGACAGCTGCCCACTGCAGCTACATACAGAGCACTGCAGTAGAAGGTAGATTACTAGCCAGCAAAGCTACCTAAGCTTAAATGTCCCTCAAACCCCTGCAGACTTCTGTCCCTCCAATAACAGAGCAGTATCAACACGATTACTAGCCAGCAAACTTTCAACTGTCCCTGAAATCACTAACAGGCAGCAGCTCTCTCCCTACACTATCTCTTCAGCACACACAGGCAGAGTGAAAAAACGCTGCAGGGCTTCGGTTTTTATAGGGAAGGGGAGTGGTCCAGGGGAGAGCTTCCTGATTGGCTGCCATGTACCTGCTGGTCTGGGGTGAGAGGGCAAAAAAAAGCGCCAACAATGGCGAACCCAAAATGGCGAACGTCGCGCGACGTTCGCGAACTTCCGGCGAGCGCGAACACCCGATGTTCGCGCGAACAAGTTCGCCGGCGAACAGTTCGCGCCATCTCTAATGTTTAATACCCCAGAACACACGGCAGGATAAATACAGTGCCAATTCCATGTTTAATACCCCAGAACACACGGCAGGATAAATACAAGGACATTTCTATGTATAATACCCCAGAACACACAGCAGGATAAATACAGTACCAATTCCATGTATAATACCCCAGAACACAGGGCAGGATAAATACAGAGCCAATTCCATGTATAATACCCCAGAACACACAGCAGGATAAATACAGAGCCAATTCCATGTATAATACCCCAGAACACACGGCAGGATAAATACAGAGCCAATTCCATGTATAATACCCCAGAACACATGGCAGGATAAATACAGAGCCAATTCCATGTATAATACCCCAGAACACACAGCAGGATAAATACAGTGCCAATTCCATGTATAATACCCCAGAACACACAGCAGATAAATACAGAGCCAATTCCATGTATAATACCCCAGAACACACAGCAGGATAAATACAGTGCCAATTCCATGTATAATACCCCAGAACACACAGCAGGATAAATACAGAGCCAATTCCATGTATAATACCCTGAACACACAGGGCAGGATAAATACAGTGCCAATTCCATGTATAATACCCCAGAACACACAGGGCAGGATAAATACATAGCCAATTCCATGTATAATACCCCAGAACACACAGCAAATAAATACAGAGCCAATTCCATGTATAATACCCCAGAACACACAGCAGGATAAATACAGTGCTAAGTCCATGTATAATAGCCCAGAACACACAGCAGGATAAATACAGTGCCAATTCCATGTATAATACCACAGAACACACAGCAGGATAAATACAGTGCCAATTCCATGTATAATACCCCAGAACACACAGCAGGATAAATACAGTGCCAATTCCATGTATAATACCCCAGAACACACAGCAGGATAAATACAGAGCCAATTCCAGTATAATACTCCAGAACCCACAGCAGGATAAATACAGTGTCAATTCCATGTATAATACCCCAGAACACACAACAGGATAAATACAGTGCCAATTCCATGTATAATACCCCAGAACACACAGCAGGATAAA